>JAQQSV010001303.1:32536-65171 GCA_028646515.1 Pseudochirops corinnae
AAGGCTAGGCCACCTTCTCTAGCATTTTTTTTCATTAATTGCCTTGATATTCTGGACTTTTTGTTCTTCCAAATGAATTTTGTTACTATTCTTTCTAGTTCTATAAAATAATTTTTGGGTAGACTGATTGGTATAGCAGATGGTCCTTTGTTTTTGAAGAGGACCAATGACATCATGGTGAAATGTCTTGACTTGCATAGAGATTTGAAGTAAGGCAGACCTGCACAATGTCTAGCCTCACTTCCAGAGTCTTCAAAGTCCAGTGGCAACACAAACATCAGGATAGCTGATGATGGCCCAGGATACAGTGGATGACTTTGGCATCTTCAATGTCTGACCAAGCTCTAATTGCTCCCATCACCTGCTTTGGCCTCCTTCATGACTATTGAAACAAATTGTTCTCCTTGATCCATTCCATTGGGGAAAATCTTCATTTGCTTGGCATAGACATCCCCCTCACTACCCCACTGTGGGATTTGAGGCCTGCCAGTTATCCTCAACCTGGTTTAGCCCATCTTCTGAAGGGGTTTTACTGGGGCATGGCCACTAGGTATGACGGCTTCTTGGAGGCATGGTTAGAGCTGGGTTAAAGGTGGCCACCACCAAAGGTGGATGAGCAGCCCTGAAAAGGACTCAGCTAACCCTCACACCAGAGGTGCTAGTCCTCCCTGAATACACTGTTGGGAACTAATATGAAATTAGTTGAGTCAATTTAATTCAAGTCAAGCATTTATTCAATGCCTAGAATGTGCACGGCCCTTTAATAGCAACAATCATAAGAATAAAAGTAACAATAATAGATCCTATGTATGTATCTCATTGAGGTTTGAAATATTTTAAATATATTATTTTATTTGATAATGTATTAGGGATACAAAGGGAGGAAAAAGATGCTGAAGGCCAAAATGACCAGGGAGGAATTTATGTTATTTTATTCCAGATGATGCTGGGATTATTTAGCAAGACCTGGCATCTCTCTTTTGAGCTCTGGATCTTTATCTCTAATTGCCTCTAATTGGATATTCCCACCTGATTGTTCCCTTGGCATATTGGACCCAAAGTATTTAAAACTGAAGTCATCTTCTGTTCACTTGAACTAATTTCTTCTCTCGACTTCCTTAGTTCTGTTGACAGCATCATCTTAAAAGTCACCCAGGTTCAAAACCTCAGTATCTTCTTTATCTTCTCCAATTTTCTCATGCCCATACATCTAAAGGGTCACAAGGTTCTATTTTTGTTAGTTTGTTTAAACTTTTCTTGCCTCTCTAAATTTGCACATATGCCTTCTCAAGAGTCCAGCCCACCACTTGGAATGCACTCTTTCAGAGCATCTAACTTTTGGAAGTTTTGCTTTTATTAAAACTCAGCCCATGAGACACTTTCTATGATGGGCCTTTAACTCCCCTGGTTATTAGTGCTCTGGTTCACTGTAGATTATGATATATATATTGATGTTTGCACATTTTGTCACTACAATAGAATGTCAGTTTCTGAAATTCAAAGGCCTTTAAGACTCCACACGTACAATTCTATCTACTATATTATCATGCCTCATGAATGAATAATGAAGAATGATACAAGGTATAAGCAGCTATTTAACATAAAAAATTGGAGGGGTAGGCAGGAAGAGTGGGATGTAGATCTATAATTTCATCAATGTGGGGGATTACCAGTAAGGAAATTCCATCCATTAATGTGGTGGTTTAATTTAGAGATACTCTGTTAATAATTGTCTATAACATACAGATACATCTGTGAGAACTAGGAGGTTATTTAATGTTACCTTTGATAACAGAGCAGGTAGAATCAGATCTTTCTAACTCCAAAATCAACTCCTTATTCACCATGCTACACTGAATTGTTAAGAGATGCCTAGATCAGCAGTTCTCAACCTGTGGGTTGCGATCCCTTTGGGGGGTCGAACGACCTTTCACAGGGGTTGCCTAAGACCATTGTAAAACACATATTTCCAGTGATCTTAGGAACTGAGATACCACTCCTCTATCCATCTCCAGGTGGATCCGCCCACATGTAGATATGTCCACGTACGAGTATTAAAGGGTCACGGCATTAGGAAGGTTGAAAACCACTGGCCTAGATAATTATTACCCTCTTTTATCCTACTGAGTATTTTACAAAATACTTTGACCCTGTGAGGGAGGTGGGACCAAAATTCATAGGTGAGGAAACTGAGGATCAAAGGACCTAAGACAGTTATCTGACATCACAGAGCGAGTAAATGGCCAGTATGTGATCTGATGCCAAGTACTACACTTTTTCCTGTGAGTGGCCACTTGAACAAGGTAAACAGAAAGTGTTTTTACTGTAAGGTAGGAAGCATTCAAGGATAGAGAAATCAATAAAGGCTGGGGTAGTTCTGAAGTTCTTTAAGGTAATGGTAAGAGTCAATTCAATTAAAGAAATAGTTATTAAGCATTTGCCTTATGTATAATACTGGGGAATTTGAGTTATTGTAGACCTTGGAGAACTGGGAAAATTTGGATGGATAAAAGGAGGGAGTGTAACTACAGTCACATTCTGTATTGAAGGAAGTGTTATTTTTGAGAATAAATAGCTGTGCCAATGCAATAGAGAAGCTGAGATGATTTGACAGTATGCTTGATTTAGGGTCAGTCAGAATAATAAAGGATCTTGCCCTAACTCTGATGATGGAGCAAAAGAGGAAATAATTTCTGTCATTATTGAACCAATAGTATTTTAGATCATGCATATCTTAGATTTTGATGGACTGCAATGGGTCTGCATGATGAGAACTATTTTAGGTCACTATATGTCAAAATTTTTCCTTCTATGACTCAGCTCAGCCTTCTGATGCATTTGGCATCTCAATCAATGACTATTTCAATCAAAATTTCTCTTCTCTCAGAAATTTTTTTCCCCATATGTGGACACAATGTGGTATGAAGAGGTCATTGAGTTTGTGTGTTCACATCCTAATTTTTTCCTCAAAGCAACATTATCTTTGCTCTATGAAGATATTTCTTTCCTGCTCTGCACCTTCTCTTCATTCAGATGGATGAACAAGTTTTTCTAGTATTGTGTGCTGCAAGAAAGTATAGAGGTACTATTCTGTTATCGATTCTAGACCCATTGTCTCAAAACCTAGACCCATTGTTCCATTATCAAATGAATCCAGTCCAACCCCTTTAGAAAAGCAGGTAGAATTTGAACTCAGATCTTTCTAACTCCAATATCAACTCCTTATCCACCATGCTACACTGAACTGTTAGGAGATGCCTAGATCAGTGGTTCTCAACCTGTGGGTTGCGACCCCTTTGGGGTTTATGTCATTATATTTACCATTGGTGAGAACTATCATTATAGAACATTTAGTATACATGCTATTGTTCAGTCATTTCAGTCATGTCTGACTCCTCTTGGCAAAGATACTGAAATGGATTGTGATTTACTTCTCTAACTCATTTTATGGATGAGGAGCTGATGCAAATACAATTAAGTGACTTGCCCAGGGTTATACAACTAGTAAATGTCTGAAGCCAGATTTGAACTCAGGGAAATGAGTCTTCTTGACTCCAGGCCCAGTGCTATACCAACTGTGCCACCTAGCTGCCCCAATTTAGGATGTATAGATTTGTCAATATCTTGTTACTAGACACAGCACAGAGTGAGCTAGACAACCATCTCCCTCTAAATATTTGCAGTTAAAGATGAAAAGTGATAATGCAATGAAAATGATGTAAAGACTAATAATAAGAATTGAGTCAATTCATGAGAATATAAGAATAGAACAAGTGTAGACAACTTTCTTTAAGGGTGTTCCAAGATTGGTGGAATATGGTGAATACCAGTCAATCAATAAACATGTCTTAAGTACTTACTATGTGCCAGGCACTATACTAAGTGTGAGAATATAAAAAGAGTGGAAAAAAACATACCTGACCTCAAGATGCATACAATGAGTGAGACAACATGGAAACAAATATGTACAAAGTCAATGATATACAGAATAAATAGGAAACAATTAAGGAGAGAAGGCATTGGAATTAAAAGGAATTGGCAAAGGCTTCCCATGGAAGGTGGACTTTTGGTTGGATCTTAAAGGAAACCAGTTAGGTCAGTAGTCTGAGAATATTCCAGACAGGGGGGACCACCAGAGAAAATGCCTGGAGCTGAGAGATGGAATATCTTACTTGTGGAATGGTCAAGACCAGTGTCCCTAGATCAGAGTCCCTGTAGGGGAGTAAAGTGTTAGAAGACTGGAAAGATAAGAAGGGCTGGTTATGAAGAGCTTTGAACAGCAGAGTGTATTTGATGCTGGGGGTGATAAAGAACCATTGGAAATCATTAAATAGGGGAACTGTGGAGAGGATATTATCAGACCTGCACTTTAGGAAAATCACTGGATTACAGATTGGCCGGCAGAACCACCAACTAGCTATTGCAATAATCTAGGCACGAGGTGATGAGGGTCTTTACTAGGGTAGTCATAGTGTCAGAGGTGAGAAAAGGAACATATTCAAAAAATACTGCAGGGGTGAAATCAACAGGCCTTGGCAGCAACTTGGATATGGGGAGTAAGATAGAATGAAGAATGCAGAATGACTCCTAGGCTATAAGACTGAGGGATTGGGAAAATGGTTTTACCCTCTAGAGCAATAGTAAAGGTAGGAGTGGGGGAACATTTAGGGGAAAGAATAATGCTTATTGTAGAGGGGGATTAGAGAAAGTATGTTAAGATAGCATGAACTTGTTTCCTGTTTCCTGCAGAAGTTATCAGATATTTGTTCTCCTCTTGGCTTCAATACCCTCAAATAGGAAATGACATGGACCACAAATAAGTCATTATCAGTGAGTACTACAGAAAAATAGAAGTGCACATAAACTCAGTAAGAAGTCCTAGCAAACACATTTTGCTATGGCACTTATCTTGGGAATGATCAGAGAGAACAACAAAGAGGATTTGAGATTCAGGAGGAATGGAAAGTGAGGGAATTGTTGCAATGATTCACAGGATTATTCTCTATTTTACTTTCCAAGACCTGAGTAGTGGTGCTAGTGAGGTAGGTAGGTTGGCAAGAATGTTGAAGAGAACTGTCCTTTGCCACCTATTTCTATACACAAGCCAAAGCTTGAACTTTAGAAAAATATCTATATAGTTGTATGTGTTTAGAACAGTGGTTCTCAACCTTCCTAATGCCATGACCCTTTAATACTCTGTATGTGGGCATATCCGCATGTGGGTGGACCTGCCTGGAGAGGGATACAGGAGCAGTGTCTAGGTTCCCAAAACCATCAGAAATATATGTTTTCTGATTGTCTTAGGTGACCGCTGTGACCCTTGTGAAAAGGTCGTTCAACGCCCAAAGGGGTCACTACCCACAGGTTGAGAACACTTGTCTAGAAGTCTCTTGATAAAATGCAAATGTTGTAGTCAACAAGTTAAGCTAACAAGCATTTACTAAGCACTTCCTATGTGTCAAGCACTGTGTTAAGTGTTGTGAATACAAAAACAAACAAAAATAAGATCTCTGCCCTCAAAGAGCTTACATTCAAATGGAGGAAGTTGTTGAATCATTTTGTCAGTCATGTCTGACTCTTTGCCACCCCCATTTGGGGTTTTCTTGGCAAAGATAGTAGAGTGGTTCTCCATTTCCTCCTCCATCTCATCTTACAGATGGAGAAACTGAAACAAACAGAGTTAAGGGACTTGTCCGGAGTCACACAGATAGTAAGTGTCTGAGGCTAGAATTGAACTCGAAAGATGAGTTTTCCTGATTCCAAGTCTGACACTATATCCAACATGCCTATAAAAAAGAGCTGAAGGAGTGAGCACTGGACTAGCCTAGGCACTTCCCCAAAATAGAGGTTCCAGGAGAAACTCACTAATCAGACAAGGCTTCAGGGGTACAGGGATCTTCCAGCATAGGAAGGCTGCTGGGATATGGGGAAAAAAGTCCAGAGATTCAGGGGCAAAGCCAGGAAAAGAATGGAGTGTCCATATCATTTAGCTAAATGAGACTGGAGTAGTTGCAGAATAAATGTTTGACTAAAACTGGGAGTCAAGATAATTGGGTCATCTTTCATTAACATAACTAATAAAATAATATAGCTTTCACTTATATAGCTCTTTAGGAAGGAAGCATGGTGTAACATATACTAAGCTATTTTGGAGTCAGTCAGAGCTGGGTGCAAGTTTTGCCTCAGATAAATACTGGTTGTGTGACGCTGGATAAGTCACTTAATCTCTCAATGTCCTAGGCAGCTCTACAAAGAAGGTGCTAAACTCTTTTGGAGAGGGAGTGCCTCACCAGAAATTCACTGTACCTGTGAAATTAGAGGGAGGTCTGACTTTGAAAGCAAGTATGCATTTGTTGGGGGATGGGGCAGAGGGGGAAGTATGCAAAGTGTTTTACACACATTACTTCAAATGATCCTTATACTGACATCTTTGTTGTATGCTTGTGCAACCTGGACAGTCTACCAGCTCCACGCCAGAAAATGGAATTGCTTACATTTGAATTGTTTCAGGAATATTCTGAAGATCATCTGGCAGCATAAGGTACCAGATACCAAGGTCCTTACTTGAACTAAACTTCCAAGCATTCAAACTCTGCTTCAGAGAGCGCAACTCTGGTGGGCTGACCATGTTGTTCGAATGCAAAATGTATGCTTGTCCAAAAGACTATTTTATGGAAAACTCACACAGGGCAAGTACTCACATGGTGGTCAGAAGAAGTGATACAAGGACACTTTCAAGAACTTTGGAATTGATTGTGTGACATGGGAGACACAGGCACAGGACCACTCAGCATGATGCGCCCACATCAGAGAAGATGCTGTGTTATCTGAGCAAAGCAGAATTGAAATAGCTCAAAGGAAACACAGAATGTGCAAATTTAAGAATCTACACCAAATGTTCACACAGACTATTTGTGCCTGATCCACAGAAGAGCATTCTGAGCTCATATTGGTCTGATCAGCCACAGTTGGATGCATTGAAATTTGACTATAGCATAGTAATGTCTTTTAGGTCCTCTTCAAGAACAAAGGACAACAACCAACCAACCAACCAATCAACCAACAACCTTGTGAGCTAGGTGCTATTATCATCCCCACTGAGGCTTAAAGAATTAAAATGAATCACCCAAGTAAATGTCTGAAGTAGAATTTGAACCAGGACTTCCTGATTACAACACTACATCTACTATGCCATACTGGTTTAGTCAAGTGATCATAATGCACTGATGTTTCATGTCCTCAGAAAAAAAATGAGAAGGTTGAACTGAATTATAAACTCCTCAATGGTTTTTACTTTATACAACTCTAGGATTCTTGACCATTGTAATGAAGTCATGACTTTTCTCAGGGAATACAATGTAATATAATGTCTTCATTCATTTCCAGAAATTCATTTCAACAAATATATGTTAACATCTTGTGGTAGGCACTAGTAAACCAATAATGGAATGACAGACACTCTTGCTGTTCTCAACAATTTTTCGGCCTTACTGGTGGTGTGGGGATAAGATTGTAGACCAAAACAGCAACAACAATAAATGGACTATAATATAAATTATAACTCTTATTTACAAGCTCATATTATGAAAATGTATATTTGCTTAAGAAGAGCTTTAATTAATGACTCTAATGGTTGCATGTAGGGAGAGATACTTCTGGTCAAAGGTGGCTTTTAAAAAACCTGATTTAGGATAGATGTGTCCCTAGTAAGCACCACATCTACTTCCTACTCAGAAATGAAATAAATACCTTTCTCTGCAAAAACAAAACAAAACAAAACAAAAACTGATTTAAATTGCTGATAAAAGTATACCTGGCATGTTGGTCCATGTTCTTTCCTAATTATACAGCATAGTATCATAGTTTCTTTATAAACATATTTTTTTTAGATTTCCATTTCTTAGTGGCCTGTCATATTCTCTTTTGGACCCTTGAATCCCAGGTATTGATCCAAAGGATACTCAGGAGTCCTGGAAGTCTGGCAGATACACTTACACATATAAGCTTGTTCAAGGAAAGAGACACATGCATTTATCAGAGTACATAGATCTGATTCTTTCACAAAACCACTCTAATAGAAAAGTCATAATCCTTTGTAACCCATTATAACTTTTGTCTGCATCTTTCCTGCATGTAAAAGAAAGAAAGAAGAGATGGGAAGGAAAGAATGGAGAACGGAAGGGAAGGGAAGGAAGAGATAGGGAATAACTGAAAGGAAGAAGAGGAAGGAAGTGGAGAATATGGGATGGGGCAGAAATAAAAGTGGAAGGGAGTAGAAAAGGGGGTGAAGGAAGAAAAAGAGAAGGGAGAAGAGGGTAAAGGATTAAGAGAGAAGGTGATAGGAAAGAGGATGGAAAGAAGGGAAGGGGGGAAAGAGACAGAAGATTAGAGAAGGAGAGAAGAGGGAAGGGGAAAAATGGGGAGGCTCTTCCACTTATCTCCAGTCTCATCTTTCTACTGGCTGCTTTCCTAGTGACTATAAATACAGCTCCAAGAAGCTGTGGCATGTATAGCAGCCACATCTCAGTAAAACTGTCTCAGTCAATGGGCTAACTGACAGGCCTCAAACCTGCTGGTAAGTTAGGGTGATATCTACCCCAAGCATGGGAAGACTTCCCCTAGCAGAACGGGCAGATGAGAATAATTTGTTTAACATCTATGAAGGCAACTGAAGAAGGCATTGTGGAGCACTTAGGGTTTGGTTAGACATTGAAGATGCCAAGGTCAACCACTTCATCCTGGCCTTTCTCAGTCATTATGACTTTTCTTTTACCACTGTACTTTTTAAACTCTGGAATAGAGAGGGAGGTTAACAAGTTTTGTGAAATTCTGCCTCACTTAAATCCAATTTATGCATAAAGTTAAGACATCACCCCATGATGTCACTGTTCCTTTTCAATACCAAAGGATGAACAACTGACTATGAACTTGCCCACTCTTCTCCAATCCTTAACAAATTCTCATTTTATTTGCTCATTTTTACTAGTTATCCTCCCACATCTCTCATCCCTTTTATTGCTCTTCTCCTTGAGAAAAAAAAAAGCTCACAGTGATGCCTCTATTTACCTCCTTTTAACTCTTGTTAGTTTTCTAAGTCTGCTTTCTGAACTCATCATTCAACTCTAACTACTCTCTCCAAAGTTACTAAAGATCTATTTAATCACCAATCTAATGATCTTTTCTCAATCTATCTTTCTTGATCTTTCTACAGCTTTTGACACAATCACCTTTTTATCCTTGATACATTCTTCTCTCTAGGCTTCTGTAACACTCTTCTATCCTGGTTCTCCTACTTGTCAAATCATTCCTTCTAAGTCACTTTTGCTAGATCTTCATCCAGGTCAAGTGAGATCCATGGTCATATAGTCACCATGTGTCAGAGGCAGATTTTGAACACAGGTCTTTCAACAGCTAAGTGGTACAATAGACTAAGCACTGATCCTAGGGTTAGGAAGGGACACTAACTAGTTCTGTGAAAGTGACTGAAGCACAACTTCTGTTTCAGTTTCCTCATTCATAAAATGGGTCTAACAATACCACATACCTCCCAGGGTTGTTGTGAAGTTCAAATGAAGTAATAATTAAGTGCTTAGCACAGTGCCTGGAACATAGTACATGTTATATAAATGCTAGCTATATCTTATTTCCTTCCTCTTTCCCTTCCTCCCTCCCTCCCTCCCTTCCTTCCTTCCTTTCTTTCCTTTCTTCTTCCTCCTCTTCTCTTTTTCCTCTTCATCATCATCTTCTCCTCTTCCTTCTTCTTCTTCATCATCATCATCATCATCATAGTAAAAATACTTTGCAAATTTTAAAGCTCTATATGAAGTTTAGTTATTATTATTCCTGACATTAAGTCTGGCCCTCTATTCCCTATGCCAAACTGCATTGTAATTGGTAAATATTGAAATGAAGTATATGAATAGAGCTAGTAAGAATCTAGTCCTTAAGGCAAAACAGGGGATAAAGGAAACATGGAAGTAGAAAAGCTAAGATGAAATACTGACATCTAATAACTAGCAAAATAGACACATAAATGGAAAAAGGAAGGGAGGTTGGGAATTGTAGAGGCTAAATTTCAGAATAAGGAGGCCATGTGATGCAGTGGCAAGAGTATAGATTCTAGTGTCAGATGACCTGAGTTCAGATCTCATGTTTACTACCTATGTGAGCTTGGATAAATCACTTAACCTCCCTGGAATTCAATTTTCTTATGTGTAAAATAAGTAGCCTAGACTAATAGTTCTCTTAGGTCCCTTCTAGCTCCAATACTATCATCCTATCAATTACCTAAGGCTTGAAAAGCAAAACAGAATTCAAGGTCAGCAAAAAGATCTTTTAAGTTATGTTGGAGGCAAGAAGAAGAAAAAGGGGGGCCTATTGCTTAGGATAGATTATGCAAGATGAAACAAGGATGTATTCCTATTTTGTCTCCTTTTGACTACAAAGGACAAATAATCTGGGAAAAGGTTAGAATTAAAGGGGGCACGAAGAAAATGATAGACAAGGGAAATGAGGAAATGGTAAAAGAGTAGTCAATGGATTCAATTAAAGAATTATTAATCAGATGCCTTATTTTGTGACAGATACATGTGCTAAGCACTGTGAATATTAAGAAAAAAATGAACTATTCCCTGTTCCTCATAGTTTTCTATTCTACTAGCCTAGCTTTATATCCCCGAGATATTGAAAGTATTTGAAGCCTTGATGACTAACCTGTTATCTGTGAAAGAATGAATAAATGAAGGATGGGAAGAATGAATGGAATGAATGAAAAAAACCCATTTATTGTTAACTATGTGTCATAGACTACATTAAGTGCTGGGAATAAAAATAGGAAAGCTAGCTAGTTCCTGCTCTTAAGGTCATCCAGCCTCTGCCTAAAAACTTCCAATGAAGGGTACCTCTGAAGGTATCCATTTTACATTGTAAAGACTAGGAAGGTTTTCTTTGTGAGCAAACCTTAATTCACGTCTCTCCAACTCCCTCCATTCTTCGTAGTTATATCTTCCTGGACCAAGCTAAAAAAAGATCTAATCCTTCTTCTGCATGACAGCCCTAACCAGTCTGCTGTCATTTGCCTCCTGTGTTTTGTGCACCCTGGCCTTCTTAGTGCAGGTTAAGATCAAGTGATTTTGGGGGAATGGCATGCTGGGTATCAAGCAAGCCACAGGAACAAACATTTAATAATCATTTGCTATACATCAGGCATGATGCTAAACATTAGGGAAACGAATGTAAATAAGAAGAAAGACATTCCCTGTCCTCAAAGAGCTTACGTTCTAATAGAGGAAGACTTGGGGAGAGTGTGGGAAAAGGGGAAAGGTACTACTTGGGAACATGGCAGAAAATCTAAAGTCAGAAGCACAGTTGTATTGTTGACTCATTTTAAGTTTTCAGTGTTCAGATAGATCCTAAACTGCTGTTTAGTCTCATTTCCCCCATCCTTTACTTGTTTATTTGATTTTTTTGGAAATAAAATTTGGGGTTTTACATTTATCTCTAATAGCCCATGAATCCTGCCTGTCTATAACTTTAGGGATCCCCATTGATGAGGAACAGGAGAAGCAAAGATTTAGTGAGAACCTAATAGTTGTTTTCAAATATTTGAAAGGCTGTGGGAGAGGGATTAAATGTACCCCGTTTATTCCCACAGGGGAGAACAAAGGCCAATCAGGTGAAAGTAACAGACATTTCTACAACATGAGAAAGAAGAGAGGAAGTTGTGCCAGGAGCATTATGAAACTCTCAGGAAGGAAATTCTGACAATGTAAACATCAATACTTCCAGAGGGAAAGCAAAGAGGAAGCAGTCTAAAGAGACTTATGTGGATGCACAGGGAATTCATTCACCAAGATGAATTTTAAAAGGACATATACAGACTATAGAAGAAAGGGCAAGTAACCAAGGGTGAATACAAAATAGAGCCATAGTCCAATCATTGTGTCCAGAATACTGAAAGTTCAAAATGAAGTGAGCCAAGCAAGGAATGTTAAGAACAAAATATATTCTTAAAGTTATATTGGGGTCCAGAAGATCATCAAAGAACTGAGAGTCCTACTATGCAGATGTGAAGAAACAATAAAGATAATAATAGCATTTATACAGAACTTTAAGGGTTGTAAAGTGCTTTATATATAGGATCTCATTTTATTGTCTCAACAATCCTGGGTGGAGACAAAGGAGAAGTTAATAAGAATTTATTATTGTAGAGCCTGCTATGTGCCAGGTGATTTCCAAATATGATTTCATTTGATCCTAATTGCAACTCTGTGAAATAGGTGTTATTATTGGGGCAGCTAGGGAGCACAGTGGAGAGAGTATCAGGCAATTCCAGCCTCACACAATTTCTAGCTATGACTCTGGGCAAGTCATTTAACCTCTTTCTGCCTCAGATTTCTCATCTATAAAATGAGAATCATCACCATCATCATCATAGCTAACATTTACGTTAATTTTACTACACGCTAAATGCTTTATAATTGTTGTCTCATTGTGATTCTCACCACAACCCCTATCTACCTATCTGTGCCACCTGGCTGACTACCCCTAAATTGAGGGCAAGAAGAAGATTAAAGAACTGAGAGTCATATTATATTGGGGTGATGAGGTAATGATAGTATATAACAAAGAGAAGGCAGAACTACTTAATTTGTATATTGATTGCTTTCACTAATAAGCAGAGGGCAAAGTCAATACAGAGTAAAAGAACATCTGTCCTCAATAAATTCAAGTCATGAGACCCAGGATGACATAACAGAGTATGCAAAGACTTGGTGAGTGTGATTGAGAAGGCACTGTCAGTGATCTTTGAAAGGCTGTGGAGAATACAATGTATGCTGCAGGGATGAAGATTGCCATGCTGTTCCAAGTTTTGAAAAAGGGAAGAAGGTGAATTCTTTAAACTATAAACAGGTGTAGATGACTTACAGACATGAAAAAATTCTATAAAGTGCTAGTAGAGGAATAATTTGTGAATTTATGGAAAGGAAAACATTGATGACTAAGAACCATTATGGTCTCAACAAGAACAGGTCATGCAACGCAACTTCCCCGTCTTGGCGACTTCTGGATGATTCATTAGTGTTATTAGGAAGTTTTTGTTACTTATATTGATACTAAATTATCTTATATCTCCCACCCATTTTTTCCATCTAGTTATTTCCTCTGGGGCCAAGAACAATTCTAGTACCACTTTCACAGGATAGATCTTCAAATATATAAAAAATATCAATCCTGCCCTCTCTAAGAAGGTTCTTTTCTATGTCAAACATTCTCAATTCTTTTGACTAATCATGGCTAGGTTCTTACATAGTTGTTCTTACTAGAGTAGAGTTTCCAGAACTGAATGAATTGATCAGAAGTTACTATTGACTGATAATAAATTAATAGATTATCTATCCCAGGATAATATTTATTTCAGAAAAGGACCATGTTGGTCTATGTGCTGCCTCTCACTCATGGCTACCCATCTCCCTTCATTGTTCCTTTTCACTGGCTGACACCTTTATCTGCAATGTTCTTCTTGGTTTTTATTTCCCTTTTTGTGCCTTTTTATTGGTTCTCCCCCAGGCCTGAAATGCTTTTTGATATCCTCGTTGTTTCTTAGAATGCCAAGCTTTCTTCAAAGCTTACCTCAAATGCCACAATGAAAAATCTGGAAGCTATTTCCAATAGGAACAACAAGAGTGTATAGCCCTTCCCTCATTGGGCATCAAGCAGCACCCTGGCAAATGGGGTTTCAATTTCCTTTCAAATGCATCACTGAAATCTCTGTTTTTTTTATTAATTTGATCAAATCATTCTTTGGGTTAAATCTCTGCCTCATATTGGTCATGTCTATTATGGTCAAAAGCTGACATATTTTATGCATTTCCCTGTACTAGTAAGTCCCTCTCTTCTCCAGCTTTCTTGTAAACTGCCCTGTAATTTCCTGTATCAAATGGAAAAGCAGAAACATAGCAGCACATTTTTTAGCCAAAGGCTGAGGCACACAGTACCCTGAGTGTTGCCCCACTGTATCTGGTTTAATTAAAAATTGCCCCAAGGTAGCCAAATGGCCCTCTCCTCCTGGCTTTTTTTAGAAATTATTTTCTGTGTTCCTTTTCACTCTTTATATTCTCATCCACTAAGAAAAACATTGCAAAGACAGCACCCTTCAAAGTTACCAGATGAAGATGTGAATTCTAACAGCAATACCAGGAACATATAAATGAGGGCCTCAACCTGGGCAGGTGTGAATAATAATCCAATTATTGGGTTACAGAACAAGCATCGCTACTCAGCCATGAGGTCAAATGAAAATGCACAATTTGAAAAATTGTAGAAAGGTGGCAAACGTACCCGGGCACTATTTTGTCAAACTTTTCACTGAAGGAAATTTCTAGAAAATCATGAAGTTTAAAATGTCCCCATATCTCTCCATCAATTAGTAACCAATATCAAAGTCATAAATATTCAAATTTATAAGCTCTTTTCTCACAATAGCCTTGAGAAGTATAAGGAGCCTATGTTGTTACTCTGATTTCATGGACAAAAATACTAACTCAAATGAAATGACTTGCCAAATGTTAAATTAAATAATCAGTAGTAGAAACTCGACTTTCTCTATGGATCATATTATATTTGGAGTTTGGTGATGTTACTTTTAAACCAATAGAATAACTGGACAGTGAGAAGACCTGTCACCACCATGGACAGTGACTTTTCCCTCCTTGCCTTTTCACTTCTCCCTCTCCTCACTGAGAAAGAGCCAGGGAAACTCTACCCTCTTCCCCAGTCATGCTGCCCAGAATCCAACTAAACTAACTGGCTACTCACATAACCTGAAGGAGACTCAGAATCACTCATTTCTTTCTGGTGAGATGGAAGTTATCAGACCTTCAACAGCAGCCACTGTCCAAGGATTTGCCTTTTCTGCTTTACTTTTAGGATGCCAAAACTTTCCCAACTGCTCTGTACCTGAACGTCCTTTTATGCCTTGTTTTCCTGAGTAGAATGTGAGCTTCTTGAAAGCAGGGACTGTCTAATTTTTGTATTTGAATTCCCAGGGCTTGTCTGAGTTGACACATAGAAAATATGTACTGACCATATTTGTCTTTGGATTTTGGTGATGTTGCTTGTCTTCTCAATGGGTAAGGAAGAAACTGGAGGGAGGGAGAGAATTTGGAGCTCAATTTTTTTAAATGCATGTTAAAAATAATTAAATAATAAAATTATTTTAAAAAAAAATTAGAACCACTAAACCAGACAATAAGGATCCCTGAAGTCACATACTGACTTAGCAAACCCCACATCCACATCATCTGTGTTTTATTGTACTTTTATTTATTTCATTCAATATTTTCCAATCATTTTTAATCTAATTTGGACACTTGGAGTATTGTAGACCACAATGCAGCTTTTGAGCAATCTGTTTGATATTTCTGTGCTTAATAACCTTTTTATTCATTCATTTCTTCATTCATCCAGAAACTATGGTCCCAGCTACCTAAATCATTTAGAGTTAACTGCAATATCAATTAAATTCAGTGGAAAGAGAGCTTGACTTGCAGTCAAAGGTCTTGGTCTCTATTCTTAGCTATTCCACTGATGATCTATGTAAGGTGGATTTTGCTATTCTTTCTTATAGTTTAGTTCTCAGGATCCATAAATATAACCTCTTATTCCCAGATGTTAAATATGAGTTCTTATGATCATGGTTCAAAACATCTCCACTACACTTGTACAGCATTATATAATGAAAAATAATACAAATATTGGTGCTTAAATTGTAAATATCTACTGTAACTGCACAATGAGATATAACAGTGAAATAATATAAACTTTGTGAGTCTATTGATGGCAATATGCCTTCTTTGTCTATTGCCCTATAAAGCAGGTAGGCACTGGTTAGTGAGTGGGGAACCCTTAAGGTTGAATGCACAAACTGGAATGCTTTGCATGCTTTAATCAGCCCCCAACAAGATTTGGGCAGAATCTGTGTTTACTTCAACTGGCCTCCATTGAGGTTTGAGGGGATTTAGAGAAGTGCGCAAGCTGTGCCTTAATTGACCCCATCAAGACATAGGGGTAGTTGCCTCCCCCTTCACACCCTTCACACTGGCCCCTGCAAGAAGGGTGATTAGGGAATCCTATAGGAGCTGGTGCTCCCATTATCAGCAACTCTTTTGAGAAGACTAGACTAGAATAAAGTAAGATTAGTAAGCCCTTCAGACCTGTCTTCCTAATTCTTCCTATCTGACCAGATCAAGAGTGAACCTGAGCTAGCAGCCCTCCTGTATGTTTACCTGTCTTACAGTCACCTTGATCTATTTGTTTAAATTCTTCAGTTCAAGAATAGATTGGACTAGATTGGACTAAAGACCCTACCAGCTTTAAGTATATGAACCTTGGTTTATTTTTTAATTTCTTTTTTTGTTTTCTGGAGGCATGAGGGCAGGGCAATTGGGGTTAAGCCATTTGCCCAAAGTCCCACAGCTAGTAAGTGTTAGGTGTCTGAGGCCACATTTGAACTCAGGTTCTCCTGATTCCAGGGCCAGCGCTCTATTCACTGCTCCACCTAGCTGCCCCTGAACCTTGGTTTAAATAAAAGGAGGACAATAAAGGCGAACAGAAAAAGGTTATAAGAAAAAGTTAGAGACCTGGACCTGAAATAGATTTTAAGGAAGAGAAGGTTTATCCTGACCTTTCAATGCTGTAGAAAGCGTACCCATTTCTCCTTTGTTTCCCAAACAAAAGAGGGACTATAAGTCTGTGATTATGGCTAGGGATATGTGAGTAAAAGAAGAAGCCAGAGTCACTGGTCTGGCCAGGATGGCTAAGAGATGAGAAGACAAGGACAACAGATGTAGCCATGCCAAAGAAGCAGATGTATGAGTCGTCATTTATCAGTATCCTGGGGAACATAACTCTAACAATAGTGCCAAGAAAAAGAACAATCCATCATGAATTTATGATTCTGAAACACAATTCCTGGCTCTTAGTAAGAATGTAATAATTCGTTGTTGAACTGAACTGGATGGCATTATAACAATGGAGGGACTTTTATCACTGCAGTCATAACTCTAACCATGCCTTAGCAGATGGTTTAATAATACTAGCAGTCTTCTAGCAAAGGCCAATTAATCACTTGTCTGGTATATTACAGAGAAAATTCTCGTTTAGCATTGTGTTGGACTAAACTTCTGAGTTCCCTTCTGAATCAGAGATACTATGATTCCCAGTTACAGCAATTAAAAAAAAAATCATCACCTGGTAGTCTAACATCTGGTGAAAAATCTCTCTGAACTTGGACAGGCCTTTCCAGAGAGGATAACCTGCCAAAGTTTGTGATTGGCTAACAACATTCAAGAAACCAGAATCACTGTCATACACTTATGAGATCAGAGAAAGATTTGAATGGAGAAAAATGATAAGTAAGAGGTTAAGAGGTTAAGTAAGAGTTAAGTGCTTTTGGGGTATAAATGATTCAGTCACATTAACTGTCTTAAAGAAAAGGTTGGACAATCACTTGTTGGTTATATGAGAGTGGGTAACTTGTAGAGATTCTTGCACTGGGTAGGTGCTTGGGTAGGTGATCTTTGAGTTCTTTCTAACTCTGAGAATTAATTTTTTTTTAAATAGACTCATCTTCTTGAGTTCAAATACGGCCTCAGACACTTATAAGCTTTGTGACCCTGGGCAAGTCAGTTTCTTCATTTGCAAAATGCACTGCAGAAAGAAATGACAAACCATTCTAGTATCTTTGTCAAGAAAACCCCTAATGGGTCATGAAGAGTTAGTTGGATGTGACTGAAACAAATTAACAACAATAACAAATTGATCACCAATTTGAGTCTATGGAGAGTCACCATAGGCAACTACCCTTGGTAGGACAAACTGAAAGATGCTACAAATCCCAAGTGAATGAAAATGTTTCCTTTTTGGACAGTCTAAAATTCCCTAGTATCTCCTGTGTATTGTGATAACTATGTTTCCCAGAGACTTCTGATAAATTACAAAGTTATATTAGATAGACTTGGAATACAAAATAAATTGTAACCCATGAACATTTTATACATTAGGCCTTATCCTCTGAATATACATGGGAAGATGATCCATAGACAAGGTAGACAGACAAATGACATTTTTTAACACACTGGTAAATTTTTTTATACTCGATCATCAACCCCCAACCCCAACAAATACCTAGATACACACACACACACACACACACACACAAACACACCTAGAAAACAAAACAAGTTTTAGCAGGTTTAAGAATCAAGATGAATTGTAGGACCACAAAGGAAAAGGCATTTCACCACACGTATGAGGAAGGTTTGAGCAGTATTTATTTGTATTTGTCATGTAGAATTTTTTCAGGATTCATGTGATGCTTGCAAATCCTTCTGAAATTGAGAATTATTCTCAGGGACTGACATAACTGGATGTTTTAGTAAATTCCATTTTCATTCCAATAGCTCAGCCCTTTCTTGACAAGAATCCCATCCATCATCTAGAGATATGTTTTTCATGTGAATACACATTTGCTGTTCTTTATTTTAACATGTTTTCAGATGCTAGTTTCCTTTTTTTTTTTTCAAGACAAGAGAAGTAGAAACTAACTCCCCTAGTATGCATCAGCTCAGACCAGTGCTTATGGAGATTCTGCTTCTCCCATCCTACTTAGGTCAATTTACTCCCCACTATAGCCCTATGTGCGCCACCTCACCCTTGCAAATGTGACAATAATCATTTCTATAACCATAGTTTTATGTGCTTTATTCTCCCCATTTTTAATGCCTTCTTGTTTTCAGCTATCCAAATTCAACCCATGCTTTAAAAGCCAACTCACATTCAACTTTATGAAAGAAAAGTCCCTATTAAGTGTTTACTCTATCCAAAGTACTGGGGCTCAAAGAATAAAAAAAAACATAACTCCTGCTCTTAAAGAAATCTTACTCCAAGTAAGGAAGACAATATTTCAGAGGGTTCTGCCACAGGGAGGCGAGAAAAACCAGAAGTCCTCAGAGTTTAACGTAGGAGCATAAGGCAAGGCACAGGGGTCTTTGGGATCCATGAAGCCTATTCCAGTCTTTGATCTTCTCTTCTTAATCCTATATTGCTCACTGTACCATACCATATAGTACCTAATTACATGTTGTTATATAATTATATGTATACAAATACATACATGCACATAGTGTATTATCTTTCTTTGCATCAACTAATTTACAAATACTTTTCAAGCACTTAATACTATATGCTAGGCACTATGTTAGACAGAGGTATGCAGATAAATGTTTAACAACTGGTTCTCAAAATTAAATGTACCCAAGATACACTTTTAAGTCTAAAATGCATTAGTAACATTTTCTCCCTCACTTCTTTAAATCTAGGCAATTAATGAAATAATAAATCCAGCCCTATTTGAAGCCATTTGCTGGTTTCTAAATTATAAATGTTCACACTCAAACTTTAACAATTGCCTGTGGCTAGGGCAGGTTATACTGCATTATTACTGGAGGCTTTGAAGACACAAAGATCCAAATAAAATAGGTCTTGTCCCAAGGAGCCTCTGTCTGAACAATATAAATTTTTGGAGTGGAGAGCAAGGACCATATCTTAGGCTTTGGTAACCACTATTTGTGACCATGTCTATGAGCAGAAGTTTTTGTTTTGTTTTGTTTTAGTGGCTCAAGTTTGTAGTAATTCTAATCTTGGTTCATGATGATGCCATCAATTAAAGAGCAGACAACCGAGGGTTGAGATCCCTACCCTATAACTGCAAAGGATACTCCTCTATGGCTCTCAGAACTGTTCCATGTCCTCATCCTTTGAAAAGAGGAGATGGATTCTTGGAAATGTAAGGATAGGGTTAGCCACCGGTATTTATGAGAAATAAATTATATCCATCTAATTGTCTTTAACAGAGTTTTTAAGACAATTAGAAATTATTATATGTTGCACCCAGCTGAAGTAAATCAAGGGACAAAAAGCACGCTATTCTCTCAATCAGTAAACATTTATTAGGTGTCTACTATGTGTGGGGCACATTGTTAAGTACTAAGGATACAAAGAAAGGCTCCTTACCACAAGGAGCTCACAATTAAATGGGGGAAAATGTTGTGGTTTTGTTGTTGCAGTAGTGTCCAATTCTCCTCAATCTCCATTTCAGGTTTTCTTAGCAAAGATACTTGTCATTTCCTCCTGCATCTTACTTTATAGATGAGGAAACTGAGGCAAAAAGGGTTAAGTTACTTGCCCAGAGTCACATGGTTAGTAAGTGCCTGATGCTGGATTTGAATGGGGAAGACTATAAGTGAATAAACATGTACAAACTATAGACAGGATTAAAAGGAGATAATTAGCAGAGGTAAAGAATTAGAATTAAGAAGAATTGGAAAAGCATTGTAGGTACCAGAATAAATGACTGTGATGAACAACAACCACAACCATATGCCTTTATCTATTTAGAAGTTACTAGTCATGGTCTCCTGTGGAGGCTTGGTTTGAAGCTAACTGCAGATGTCACCACCACTAGCCACCCTGGTCATGTTGCTGTTCCATATGGGGGAGGAGAGTTCCCTACCACCTCCTTCTTCTCTTCTTCTTCTCTCCTTTTTCTCTCAAAGGATTCTCAAGATTCCTTCTATATTGGTTGAAAGTCTACCCTCCAGTCCTGATCTACCATTAGTTTCCTTTTTCAGAAAGCCAAAAAGAAATAAAAATCCCAGTATCTTTGTAAGGGCTGTTAACCATTTTTTTTCTGTATTATCCAGTAAGTATTAGCTTGGGCTACTGTTTTAATAATCAGTATGCTCAAGAACTCTCCATATGACAAAAATTGAGAGTTAAACTGGAAAGCAATATGGCAAAAACTAGGCCACTATCTCACACTGTATACTGAGGTAAGGTCGAAATGGATAAAAACATAGACATAAAGAGTGATGTCAAAAGTAAATTAGAGGAGCATGGGGAAAATTACCTGTCAAATCTGTGGATCAGGGAGGAGTTTATGACCAAACAAGAAATAGAGTGGATCAGGAAAAGTAAAATAGATATTTTTTTATTACATGAAATTAAAAAGTGCTTGTACAAACAAAACAATGAAGTCAAAATTAGAAAGAAAACGGGAAGTTTAGGGGAAGTTTTATAGCAACTTTTTTCTGATAAAGGCTTCATTTCTCACATAGAGAATTGAATTACATTTGTAAAAAAAAAAAGCTATATGTTAACAGGCAGTTTTCAGAAGAAAAAAATCAAAGTTATCAATAAGCACATAAAAATGTTCTAAGTCACTATTGATTAGAGACATACTATTTAAAACAACTCTGAGGTACTACCTAGTACCTATCAGATTGGTTAACATAACAGAAAAGGAAAATGATAAATACTGCAGGGGATGTGGGAAAATAGGTAGGCACTGTTGGTAGAGCTATGAACTGGTCCAACCATTAAAGAGAACAGCTTAGAACTATGCCCAAAGTGCTCTAAATTCATGCATACCCTTTGACCCAGCAATATCTCTACTAGGTCTGTATCCCAAAGAAATCAAAGCAAAGGCAAAGGAACAAATATATACAAAAATATTTAAAATAACTATTTTGGGGGTGGCAAATAATTGGAAACTGAGGCAGGATTTTGGGAATTGGGCTGAACGAATTGGGCTGAACAAATTTTGTTGTATGACTGTGAAAGAATACTATTGAATTATTAGAAAGGATGAAAGAGATGGTTTCAGAAAACCTAGGGGGACATATCAACTGATGCAAAGTTAAGTGAGCAGATCCATAGTAGCAGCAATATACTAAGGATGGTCAATCATGAAAGACCTAGCCATTCTAATCAATACAATAACCCAAGACAATTTCAAAAATCCATGATGATAAATCTTCTGCATCTCCAGAGAGAGAACTTATGAACTCTGAGTACAGATTGAAGCATACTTGTTTCACTTTCTTTTTGCAACATTGCCAATATGGAAATATGTAGAGAGAATCTGGAACTCAGATTTTAAAAAATGAATGTTAAAAATAATTTTTAAAAAATGGAAAAATAATTACAACCTTTTTTAAATCTTTGCTTTCCCTTTGCCCTGGTATTTTTTTCTACTTACACCTCCAAGGAAGAGTTGTAAGATATAAGACCTCATGGTGCAGTAGAAAGAACATTGGGTTAAGATCTGTTTTCAAATCTTCTCTTTGCTACTTTGTACCTATATTACTATAGTCACATCATTTAACCTCTCTGGGTCTTTTTTAAAAAATTCTCTCTAGGTCTAAATTTCCTCATCTATTCTGATAAAGGGCTAGGCTAGATAATCTCTTAATCCCTTCCAACCCAAAATCTTTTCAGTTTCTTCTCACAGCTGCCAAATTGACATACCTAAAGCACAAGTGTTGACCACATCATATCTCTCCTTAAAAAGTTTTGGGGGTTCCCTATTGCCTCTAGAATAACATACAAATTCTGCATTTCATAAACTGGGTCCAATCTATTTTACTAGACAAGTTTCACATTATGCCCATGTGAGTAAATCCCAACCAAACTATTTGCTGTTGCCTGTATAAAATATTTCATCTCTCACCTCCAAGTCTTTGCACAAGTTGCCCCTCATGCCTGGAATGCTCTTTACTTCTACCCTTCTGCTTCCTGGAATCCCTCAATCACTTCAAGAAGGAGAAAAGGCCCAGAACATAAGAAGAAATCCTGGGAAAATGTAGGCCTGAGTAGGGTACTACAGTATCATTCCTTGGTAACTACCTGTGACCTAAGGTAAAGAGACTTGAAGGAGAAAATTCAGTGCCAAATGGATAGAGTTCTGAATATGAACTTAGAATAATACAATCCTAATTGAGGGAGAAACCTTAGAAGTCACCTAGTCTAAAACTGTTACCTCATGTAGGACTCTCTTCAAATAGCATCCATGATAAATGCTGTATTTCAAAATATTACCTAAGTTGAAATGCTGCCCAAATCTGGCCCTGAATATACTTGTGGAAATTTTTATAGAATGCATTTTCATAACCACAGTCTTACTTTAGAATATTATTTCAGTAACCAACACACTTGCCAAATTATTCAAGATTGTGATAAAGCAGGTGGTGTCCGAATGCAGACTGAAAATGTAGAGAAAAAATAAAAGAGAGTGTCCTGAAATGTGGACTATTAGTTGATCTTACAATAGAAGTGATCTGAAGAGCAGATTCTACTGTACATGTAAGCAGATAATCCAGGAAAGAAAAGAAGTTATCCGTGCTGTTGACCTAATGACCCCAAAGTGAGGTCCTTCTTTGTTATGGAATTCTAGCATCACTATATCCAAATTGACTGAAAGAAAGAAACATTTAAAGAATTACTTAGAATTCATGCTCAGATGGGTGGGAGAGGGGGGTAAGGCAGGAGAGATGTGTCATGAAAACTAGAAATTAGCAGAATGTACCCTAACTGGAAGCCAGGAGATCTTGGTTCCAGTTCTAATTCAGTCACTGATTAATTCTATAAACTTAAGATTCCTCGACTTCCCTGGGCTTTATTTTCCTCATAGGTCAAATGGGGATAATAGCAGCAATCCCACCCACTTCAAAGGGTTTTCAAAAGGTTTCACTGATAAAGCACTTGAAGGTCTGAAAGTGTACTCATTTGATCCTAAGAACCCCAAGAAGAAGGCAGCTAGGTGGTAAAATGGATAGTGAGCACTGGTCCTAGAGTTAGGAAAACCTGAGTTCAAATCCTGCCTTGGACATTAATTAACCTGAAGTAACACAACCACTGCCTGCCTCAGTTTCCTTATTTGTAAAGGAAAAAATTAAATCTTTGTAAAGTGTTTTGCAAACTTTAAGAAACTATATAAATGCTACCTATGAGAAAATAGGTTCAGACAGGCTAAGTAATGAAATATCCAGGGTCATATCACTAGTAACTGTCCAAAATGATATTGGAACCCAGGTTTTCCTGATTCCAACTCCAGTGTTTTGTTCACTCTCTTTATGTGCCTCTGAGATAAAGGACATGAAAATACATTGAGTAATTTTAAAGGCTATATAAATGTAAGGTAGTATTATAATATTAAATTGAAAGTTACGCTTTTCAAAATTACACTGTTGAGTTATTCAGGCTGTGAGCATGTTTTTGAAGGTTAAGTTTGATCTGGATCCCCGGGTGGATAATATAATAACAATATACCTAAAGATACATTTTCTTGCTCTTGAAAAATATTGTGACTGGAATATCAATCTCTCTCTTTCAATAGTTATTTCTCCAGAATGTTTAAATTGAGTCAATAGAGCATTAAGAAAGAAATGCAATTCAAAATTCACTATGCAAGTTTTATTAACACAATGCTTTTTTAACTGCAAATACCTGTTATGAAAGAGCATACCACTAAACAGAAATGCTTGATGTTTTAGACCTGGAAGTATTCCAGTGTGAAGTTTTTGTCATTTAAAAAAAAAAAAAGCTTTTCAATCTATCCTAGATCTATAGAATCATAGGGGAAAAGACCTTTGGGACTCATTTAGTTCAGTCTCCAGACCATCCTTGACTGTTCTTCCAGTTTTTACTTGAATACCCTGCTGTGATATGGGAGTCAGTGTGCATAGTGGACAGAGTAGTAGATTTACTCTCAGGAAAATTTGGTTCAAATTTTGTGCCTCCCACTTACTACCTTTGAGATATTGCACAGTTGGGCTCTCTGAGATTCAGTTTTTTCATCTATAAAAGGGGGATAGCAATACTATTATTTCATAAGGTTGTTGTGAAGGTTGAATAAGATGGTTTATATGAAGTACTCTGCAAACAAAAATGTGAGCTAGCACAGAAATGTGTCCCTTTGTTAAGGCAGGTCTAATAGCACAT
Source organism: Pseudochirops corinnae (assembly GCA_028646515.1). Taxonomy (NCBI): domain Eukaryota; kingdom Metazoa; phylum Chordata; class Mammalia; order Diprotodontia; family Pseudocheiridae; genus Pseudochirops; species Pseudochirops corinnae. The sequence continues at coordinate 57,377 of JAQQSV010001303.1, forward strand.
ACACTTGTCCTTATATTAAACCAAACCTGCTTCCCTATTCTTCCTGTTCATTGTTCTTAATTCTACCTTCTGGAGCCACTCAAGAAATGATTTTACTTCCACTTGACAGAGCTTCAAATACTTGAAGTCAGCTATCATTCTTTCTTTTCTAAGTCTTCTCTTCTCCAAGCCAAGTAGTTCCAGGTCCTAAATCATTCTTAGAATCATGTAGTTTCCACAACTACCCATAGTGGTAAGATTTCTGGATATTACACACATATGCACATAGATATAGATTTTGGCATTGATATCTACAAGATTGGAAGGAGTTGTAGAAACTATGTATGTATATGTGTGAATATATGCTTACATATATACGAATGTATGTATGAGAGAGAACACGTGTGTATAGTAGTGGTAGTTGTAGTAGCAGTGGCAGTAGCAGTAGTACTAGTAGTAGTAGTAGTAGCAGTAGTAGTAGTAGTAGCAGTAGTAGCAGTAGTAGTAGTAGTAGTAGTAATAGTAGTAGTAGTAGTCGTCATAGTATTTTTAACACTCTCTTCCTATTTCCTCCAGGCTAGAAAGTACAGCAACCATTCATTGACCTGAACCCATTAATGATCAGTACTAAAGTTTCATGCCAATTGTTTTTTCTGACCTGTGCTGATTTATTCCTACTTAGTCAACTTGGCGGCTCCCCACTCCCAAACAATCAACAGATAGTTTAGACAATCTATTGACTTTAGCCCTCCTTTAGCTTAGTGAACTCCAGAGCTCAACAATCCACCAGCCCCATCTTCTCCTAGTAGCAGGAATTATAGGCATTTACAACCATGCTCAGCAAGAGCTTAAAATTGAAAATATGACACTAGACCTAGACATAATAGTCTAGATGTGATCTGACCACTACAGAATACAGTAAAACTATTACCTCTCTCATCTACACATACTATAGACCTTCATCAATCTGTAAAAGTTTATTAATGTGTACTGTATGGCTATGGCAAATCAATGAACTTCTCTGAGTCTTCAATATTTCTTCTAAGAAATGAAGATTATAATACCATCAGTAGCTACTCACAGGGTTCCTGTAAAACTCAAATAAGATTATGTAGAAAAAGTTCATCATAACTTTGAAACATTATCTCATTGCCTATTATTGTTAGTATAGCTATTACTGTTACCATTACATCTAATGGATGAATAAACACATATGCTAATATATTCAGTCAGTCAACAAGCATTTATTAAGCTTACTTTTATTAATTTGGTTTTCCAAGTAGGCTTTCCTAGAGGGAAGTGAATGTCTGTCTTCTCAATGGTTCTGTTACTTTATGTAAATGAATGTTGTTGGGTTTTTTTTGTTATCAAGCAAACTTTTGCATGAATAATTACTGCAGAGAGTAATTAACTTGTGGTAATCCATGAACAACATAGAATAATTTGGAAAGAATTGAAAGAAAGTTTAACCCATATCCAAACAACAATGGAAAGATTGGCTGTGAGTTGGGGAAGCCTTTCATCTTAGAAATATATTAACTTTGTGACCCTAGAAAGTCATTTAACCTCACAGCATTGTTGGGAGATAGATGTATACTTAGATAGATAGATAGATAGATAGATAGATACATAGATAGGTAGATAGATAGATAGATAGATAAATAGATAAATGAATATGTGACAGATGGATAGAGCATTTATTAAGCACTATGTACGAGGCACTGTGCTAAATTCTGTGGACACCCCCCCCTCAAAAAAAAGAAAACAAGATGGTCCTTACTCTCACAACCAAGTAGGGAAAGATGTTGTAATAGTTTACAGTCTAAAAGAGAAAGATAGCTTTACCCCGACAGTTGAGAAGCATCAAGGAGGCTCGGGCCAGACCGTCCTGCTAGGCCAAGATGCCAGTCACCAGGAGCTGGGTATGTCAAAAGATGTATGTGACGCCGTGGTGGCCCTTCAAGAAGTCACGTCTGGAAGACGAGCTGAAGCCGAAAAGCGAATACAGGCTCAGGAACAAGCATGAGATGTGGTGGGTCAAGTTCATGCTGGCCAAGATCTTCAAGGTGGTGGGGGAGCTGCTCAAGCTGGACGAGAAGGATCTGTGGCCTCTGTTGGAAGGTAACATCCTGCTGCAGGGCCTGGTATGCATCGGCATCCTGGACGAGGCCAAGATGAAGGTGGACTACATCCTGGACCTGAAGATCAAGGACTTCCTGGAGTGGTGACTGCAGGTGAAGGTCTTTAAGCTGGGCCTGGCTAAGTCCATATGCCACTCTCGGGTCTGAGGCACATCAGGGTCCAAAAGCAGGTAGTGAACATCTCCTCCTTCATCGTCCTCTTCGACTCTCAGAAGCACATCGACTTCTCCCTGCACTTGTCCTACAGTGGCAGCGAGGCTGGCAAGGTCAAGAGGAAGAATGCCAAGAAGGGCCAGGGAGGGGCGGGCACCAGAGATGACAAGGAGGATTAAATCCACCCCTCTCCTCCAAGTTTACCACATTGGAATAAAGTTCTTTGACTCATTAAAAAAAAAAGAGGAAAATAAAACATAGTAAGTATCTAGAAAGTGAAGAGGGAAGAAGAAATGTTTGTGAGAATGTAGAGAGTGAATTGATCTGGGAATGAAGAACCCTCATAAAATGATGAACCCACCTAGGGACTCATCAATCAGGACAGTATATCTCATGGCAGAGTCATTTTGAGGTGGCCAATGTTGCTGTTGAAGAAGAGCAGTTTGGAAAGTAGGGACTTTCCTCTTGGTATTCACAGTGCCTAATATAATGCTTTGCCCATAGAAGTAGCTTATTAAATTATTGTTACATTGAAATAATTAAAAGTCAAATAAGCATGGACAAAACTTCAGCTTAGAACCCTCTGAGAGTACAGAACTTAATACTAGCCAAGATTGTTCAATCTGCTTTTGGTAAGCACCAATTGACAGGGATTTTTTTTCTTTGTATTCCACTGAAATCTGTCTCTCTTCAATTTTCATCTATTAGTACTAGTTCTGTCTAATAGAACCAAACAGAAAATATCTAAACCCTCCTCCAGACAACAACCCTACATTTATTGAATGACAGTCTTGAGTACATATAGCACTTTTCCCCAGCTAATAACCCTTGCTTTTTTGATGAATTTATTTTTAGTTTTCAACATTCAATTCCACAACATTTTGAGTCCCAAATTTTCTCCCCATCTCTCCACTCCCCCCACCCCAAGATGGCATGCATCCTGATTACCTCTTCTTCCCATCTGCCCTCCCTTCTATCACATTCCCACATCCCCTTCTCCCTTACTTTCTTGTGGGACAAGATAGATATCTATACCCTGTATATATATGCCTGTATATCTTATTTCCCAGTTGCATGTAAAAAACATTTTTTTAAACATTTGTTTTTAAAACTTTGAGTTCTAAATTCTCTTCCTTCTTTCCTCCCCACCCACCCTTAGTGAGAAGGCAAGCAATTCAATATAGGTTATACATGTGTAGTCATGCAAAACACTTCCATAATGGCCATCTTGAAAAAAAGACTAATTATATTTCCCTCCATCCTATCCCATCCGTCCTCCCCTCACTTATTCTATTTTCTCCTTTGACCCTGTCCCTTTTTAAAAGTGATCGCTTATGGGGGTTGGAGTCAAGATGGCAGTGTAGAAGCAGGGAAGACTCCTTGGCTCCCCCCATAACCACTTCAAATATCTATAAAATATGACTCTAAACAAATTTTAGAGCTACAGAACTCACAAAGTGACAGAGAGAAACAAATCTCCCACTGAAGGCAGCACAAGAGGCCTACAAGAAGGGTCCATCAAAGCATGCTGAGAGCCAACCCAAGCCCCGTGTGAGCCCAGGGTTTTAGCCCCAGGGCAGGTAGCCCTGACCAGCAGCTTCAGTGGACTTTGGGAGAGTGGATCACCAGCAGCTGTGGTGGTTTCCAGAATTATCAACCTATAAATGCAAAAGACAAAGTAAAAGGTCAGTTATCTGGCACTTTGCTCCCAGAGCCAGAAGTGGAGGTCCTTCAGCCACTTCCATGTGGTTGCTTCAGGGATCCTAGACTGTAGATGGTGGTGGGGGCGGGGGAGGGGGGCAAAACAACCATTCAGAGGCTAAGTGCTCTTGCTTTAACCTACCTGGATCTAGATCATAGTCTTGGGTAGTGGTCTTGAAGTGTGTGACCAGTGAGCTAGTTTCTGGTTGCTGTACAGACAGCAAGCATCCTCCTAATAGCTCTGGCAGCTGTGAAAACCCCAGTGATTTGGGACAAAGCTCTCCCCTCTGGAAGCAGAGTTCTACTGAGGCAAAGAGCTCAAAAGTTAAGTAACTGAGTGGCAACATGATCAAGCAAAGGAAGGAAAACAAGCGCAGCTATCCAACTTTAGATTCCTTTTTTGGGGGAAAAAAAGATCAAAGCATGGAATGGGAGGAAGACAACACAGTAAGAACTCCTGCATCAAAATCTTCCAAGAAAAATATGAATTGGTTACAGGCCATGGAGGAGTTCAAGAAGGATTTTGAAAATCAAGTAAGAGAAAAAAATAAAAATGAAAAAAGAAAAAGAAAACAAAATCAAGTAAGAGAAGTGGAGGAAAAATTGGGAAGAGAAATGAGAATAATGCAAGAAAATCATGAAAAGAGACTCAATAACCTGACTGAAGAAAACAACACCTTAAAAAAGACTGACTCAAATGGCAAAAGAGGCCCAAAAGGTCAATGAGGAGAAGAATGCCTTAACAAGCCAAATTTGTCAGATGGAAAATGAATCTCAAAAGCTCACTGAAGAGAATCATTCCTTCAGAATTAGATGGGAGCTAAAGGACGCTGATGAATTTATGTGAAATCAAGATACTACTAAACAGATTCAAACAAATGAAAAAATATAAGGCAATGTGAAATATCTCCTTGAAAAAACCACTGACCTAGAAAATAGATCCAGGAGAGACAATTTAAAAATTATTGGACTACCTGAAAGCCATGATCAAAAAAAGAACCTAGAAATCATCCTTCAAGAAATTCTCAAGTAAAATTGCCCTGATATTTTAGAACCAGAGGGCAAAAAAGAACTTGAAAGAATTCACTAATCACCTCTTGAAAAAGATCCCCAAAAGAAAACTCCTAGGAATATTATAGCCAGGTTCTGGAGTTCCCTGGTCAAGGAGAAACTACTATAAGCAGCCAAGAAGAAACAATTTGAATATTGTGGAAACACAATCAGGATAACACAGGATCTAGCAGCTTCTACATTAAGGGATTGAAGGGCTTGGAATATGATATTCCAGAGATCAAAGGAGCTAGGATTAAAACCAAAAATCACCTACCCAGAAAAACTGAACATAATGTTTTAGGGGGAAATATGGTCATTCAATGAGGTGGAGGACTTTCAAGCATTGTTGATGAAAAAGCCAGAGCTGAATAGAAAATTTGACATTCAAATACAATAATCAAGAGAATCATGAGAAGGTAAACAGGGAAAAGAACTCATAAGGAACTTATCAAAGTTGAACTGTTTACATGCCTACATGGAAAAATGCTCGTTGTAACTTAACAAAACTTTTCTCGGTATGAGGATAGTTGAAGGGAATTTATGTGTGTGTGTGTATGTGTGTGTGTGTGTGTGTGTGTGTGTGTGTGTATATATGTATACACACATATATATCTATATAAGTGTATATGTGCATATGAATACATATGTGAGTATGTGTATATACATGTACATATATGTGTGTGTATATATGTGTACACATACATACATATATATATATACACACACACACACATATACATAAACCGAGGACACAGGATCAATTGAATAGGAAGGGATGATATTTAAAAGGTGAAATTGGGATGTGGGAGAGGAATTTAATGAGAGGAGATGAGGAGAGACAGAATGTGGCTAATTTTCTCATATAGGAGAGGCAAGGGATAACTGTTACAATGGAGGGGAAGAACAGGAAGGCAAGAGGGAATGGGTCAACCTTACTCTCACTGAATTTGGCTTAGGGAGGGAATAACATACACTCTAAATTGGGTATTTTGTCCTACAGGAGAGTAGGGGGGAAGGGAATGAGAAGGAGAATGATGAAGGAGAGGGCAGGTTGAGGGGGAAGGGTAGTTAGAAGCACACACTTTTGTAAAAGGACAGGGACAAAGTAGAGAATAGAACAAGTTGGATAGGATGGAGAGAAATATAGTCAGTCTTTCACAATATTCTTGATCTACAATATATTGAAATGTTTTGTGTAACTACATAAGTACAACCTATTTTTAATTGCTTATCTTCCCAGTAAGTGTGGGTGATGAGGGAGGAAGCGAAAGAATCTGGATTTCAAAGTTTTAAAATCAAATGATTTTTTTAAAAATATTATTATTATTGTTATCATTATTATTATCATTATTTACACGCAACTGGGAAATATGATATACAGGCCGTGGGGTATGGAGATTCATCTTGCCCTACCAGAAAGTCAGAGGTGGCATGGAGGAGGATATAAGAGTGAGCAGATTGAGGGAGGGGGTATACAGTGGGAGCATTGTTTTGGGGTGGTGGGTAGAGGAAATACAGGGAGAAAATTTACAACTCAAAATCTTGTGGAAATGAATGATGTAAACTAAAATAAATATGAAAGTTAATCTTTAAAAAGTGTTTGCTTCTGACTACCCCCTCCTTCAATCTGCCCTCCCTTCTATCTTCTCCCCTTTTATCCCTTTACCTGTTACTTTCCTATAGGGTAAGATACCCAGCTGAGTGTACAGTTATTCTCTCCTTCAGCCAAATCTGATGAGAGTAAAGTTCACTCATTCTGTCTCACCTCTCCTCCTTCACCTCCATTGTGAAATCTTTTTCTTGCCTCTTTTATGTGAGATACTTTACCCCATTCTTTCTCTTTCACCTCCCATATATATTCCTCTTAATTTTATTTTTTAGATACTGTCCCATTACATTTTTAGACATCATCTCTTTATATTCATCTTGTACCATTTATCTGTCTGTCTGTCTGTCTATCTATCTATCTATCTCTATCTCTCTATCTGTCTTTCCTCCAATTACCCTAATACTGAGAAAGATCACATGAACTACAAATATCATTTTTTCCATGTAGGAATGTAACCTTTTCAACTTTAATATATCCCTTATGATTTCTCTTTCCTGTTTACCTTTTCATGCTTCTCTTGAGTCTTGTATTTGAAAATAAAATTTTCTATTCATTTCTGTTCTTTTCATCAAGAATATTTGAAAGTCATCTATTTCATTGAACATCTGTTTTCCTCCCTGAATTATTATACTCAGTTTTGTTGGGTAGGTGATTCTTGGTTTTAATTCTCATTCCTCTAGCCTCTGGAATATCATATTCCAACTTGTTTAATCCCTTAATGTAGAAGGTGCTAGGTCTTGTTTTATCCTAATTGTATTTCCATAATACTTGAATTGTTTCTTTCTGGCTGTTTCCATTATTTTCTCCTCAACCTGTGAACTCTGGAATTTGGCCACAATATTCCTACGAGTTTTCCTTTTGCAATCTCTTTCTAGAACATCAGGACAGTTTTCCTTGATGATTTCTTGAGAGATGGTGTCTAGACTCTTTTTGATCATGTCTTTCATGTAGTCCAATAATTTTAAAATTATCTGACCTGGACCTATTTTTCAGTGGTTTTTCTTTTTTTTCTTTTTTTTCTTTTAAATGACTTGTTTATTTAGTTTTAATTTACAAGATTCAGTTCCACATTCACTTGAGTTTCAGATTTTCTCCCCTCCTTTCTCCCCCCTCCCCCCATGGTGGCTTGCAATCATGTATAGGATCTGCAAATACTTTC
>JAQQSV010001304.1:0-32484 GCA_028646515.1 Pseudochirops corinnae
TATGGAATATATTATATATGTGTATATATATATATAATATATATATATATAATTATATTTAAAAGGATACACACAATTTTGGGGGACATTAAGTTTAGTTAGGTCATGAAATTTGTCAAAATGTGAGCCGGTACAATACGCAAGAGGGAGAATCCTGGAACTTTCTGAGCAGTGTAAGGCATTTTTTGATAGTTTCAGTTGGTAAGAGTTTGATTTCCTCTCTGGTTGCTTTTTCTGCTATGCCAATAAATAACCTTGAGATGCTCCTAACCTTGTCTCTACTTTGATAGCAATTCCTTAAAGAAAAGAGAGGTTGAAAACCCCTTGGTTGGCCTTACCTAGCAGGAGTACACTGTGTTTGCTAAAGCCAAGTGTAACATTTGTCTTTTAAGATTCCACAGCATCCTTTTCCAAACCAATTTCACAATCTCCCTCTCCCTGAGGAGGAGACCTTCTGTACCAACTTTCCAGTCTTCTACAGATTGTCATATTACAGAGGAGGTGCACATCCTAGAATGGCAGGGACAAAATGAAGATGCCGACAGGCTTCTCTCTCAACAACCCTCTTCAGTACTGACTGCCATAACAACTCAGTGGGGGGAGAAAAGATTTCTCTTCTCCCTCTTCTATTTTTTTAAAGGTAATTATTTTATTCTTCCATTTGAGTGTTTACTTGTCTTTGGCCATTATCAATCATGGTGTGATTGTGTGAAAGTACCTTTCAAGGTTAAATATAGGTGGAGAGGGGAGAGCTCTCTTCCTATCTTGAAAACTGCCAAAGGACCCATCTTAAGCTAGTTTTCCTGCAATCTAGAGTTGCAGCTTTTATAAGAAAGATTAAAGGGAACCTTGATAGCCATTGAATCTTTCATTTTCCTTGGGAGTGTTTTTCATATATATTTATATACACATGTATGTATGTTTGTACGTGTACATATGTAGGTATAGGTGTGTATATGTGACTTTGTATGTAGGTTTGTACATGTGTAAATGTGTGTGTATAGTTGCCTTAAGCACAAATCAAAGGGTCTGCAATTTTGCTTATATGGATGCAATCTTGTCCCTACCTATGTCCTGTTGTAAACGGCACGATGTTTTTTCAAGTTTTTCTACTATGTGTCAGCTTAGATTTTCTTTTTTGGTTTTTTTGGGTTCTTTTGTTTTTGTTTAATTTTGTAGGAGGTGGAGGGGAGGGAGGTAGGCATGTATGTGTGAGGGCGAGTTTCAATATATAACTTTCTGAACAAGAAAAGACAGCAGCATTGATGAAGTGGTATTGGCAGGAAGCAGATGTTATGTAATTTACAAGGGAAGTTCAGGTCAACTTTCTCACAAAGAACATCCCTCAACTAAATCAAAACAGAAGTGGAAGTGGCCAGGAAACATGGTGAATTGAAGCAATTATCCAATTAATACAGGGAAGACACCCTCATATTAAGGAATGTCGTCAAAAGAAGAAGGCAAACATAAATCAAGTCTCCAGATTCACTTTGTCAATTAAGGTTTGTCTAAGTGAACGAATCTTAACCAGAATCTGTGATTTTTACATACATACATACATACATACATACATATATACATACATATACATATATATGTGTGTATAGACATACACACATAGATATAGATATATAGATATAGATAACTACCTCAACATACTTGCTTTCCTTTGCAAGTCTATATATCTTATTTTATGCATTTAAAATAATTATTCTGAGAAAATTTCACTAGAATGCCAGAGACCTATGACACAAACATTTGAGGAAGTTAGCATCAAAGGTGTTCAAATCCTGTCTCTGATGCTTACGAACTGTGTGACTGTGGTCAAGTCAGGTAAACGATCTTAGCCTGTTTCCTCAGCCATAAAATTAAGATTGTAATGGACTAGATGGTTTCAGAAGTCTCTTCCAATAAACCACAATTAGTCCTAAAGTTCTAAGAATACTATGACCCTGGAAATGAGAAAAGAATGTAAGAAGAATCAGAGAGATTGAAGGTAGGCACACCTTTATACAGTCTACAAGTTCTGAAGGATTAGAAAATAAAACACAATATATATTACATGGGAAACAATGGACATTGCAATATATAATATGAAATCTGGACACACAGATGCCTAGGAAAAACCATCTAGTCCATTACCTGATTTGTATCCTTGTACTGAAACCATCTAGTCCATTACCTGATTTGACAACAGTTACACAGCTCATGAGGAAGATCCTCATGAGTTCAAATCCAACCTGATACTCTGGACAACTCACTTCACCTTCTTTGCCTCTGTTTCCTCATCTTTAAAATTAGCTGGAAAAGGAAATGGCAAATCACTACAGCATCTTTACAAAGAAAACACCAAAATGGGGTCACACAGAGTCAGAAATGACGGAACAACAACAAAATTGTTTGTAGTCAGCAACGATTCAAGTTTTCTCCTAGTATTCAAGATATCTCAAAACTCCAAATGACCCTGTTTAGATGTATCTTTATTTTTGTTTCTAATGCATATTTGAAGATGTTTTCAATCAATCAACTAAAGTCTACCATGTCATTGTTGTCTCAATGTTATAGACAGTATTCCTTTGATACAACTTATGTCTAACAGAGGGATCAAAACATGCTTACGTGTTCACTCTTTTGTTCCCAGGACTAATATATGATCTATATGTGCATCTCTGTGTCTGTATCTATGTCTATATTTAATATCTCTTTGATGGCAAGAAAGGTTTTATTTTTGCTTTGTTCTGTTTTTAATGAGTAGAGTTAAATCAACAAAACACTAAATTAAGCATAAAGCTACATTCATTGATCATTAAGATTTAGGAGAGGCAGTGCAGTAGAGAAGACAGAACATCCAAGTCAATAAGACATGTCTCTGGCACATATTGTGAGACCCTAGGCAAATCACTTAACCTCTTAGTGTTCTAAATGACCCTGGAAGACTAGAAGTTAAAGAACAGCTTCTGATCTCCATTAGTAGTACTAAAACAATGAAATCACAGGATCAGTCCCTCCAAAAACTACTATACCATGGACTATCAAATATTCACATAAACACATTTTTTTCTTGACATGTACCATAGGTAGCTGGATGGGACAGTAGATACAGGAGTGTCCTTGCAGGTAGGAAGACCTGAATTTAAATTTGGCCTCAGATACTTTCTAACCAGAACCTCTGTCTGCATCAAATTTTTTCATTCACAAAAGGGGAATGAACTTACCTCATAGAGTTTTCTTGACAATCAAATGAAATAATATTTGTAAGGCCCTTAGCACAGAACCTAGTAGACAGCAATCAATTAATCAATTAGTCTTCTTGATGCCAGGTGATGTACTAAGTACTGAGCATACAAAAAAAAAAAGTAAAAGACAATCCCTACCCTCAAGGAGCTCACAATCTAATGGGGGAGACAACGTGCAAACATATATATATACAAAGGAAGCTATCTACAGAATCAGTAAGCAATTTTAATAGAGGAAAGGCTCTGGAATTAAGAGGTGCTAGGAAAGGTTTCCTATAGTTGCTTAATAAAGACTTGTTTTCTCCCTTCCTCCTCTCCTCTCTTTCTACAGAATGGAAATACATTGAAGCCGGTAACTATGCTGTTATAAACTTTATTTCTCCTTGATACCTAACAGTTATCTCCACACAGTCGGCATTTATTAAATATTTTTTTATTTGAATGAATATCAAGAATCAATGTTATTACTCATTATTTTATCAAGGACCCTGGAGTGAACTGTCCTCCCATCCACCAGACCACCACAGGGATGACTAATAAGAAAAAAAAAAAAGTGAAAGTAACTTTGGGGACAAAACAAAAGCCAGCAGCACATAAGTCATTTTTAGCCTAATTCAGTAGAGGTATTTTATTAAAACTAACTAAAAATGAAACTTAGCAACAGATGCAAATGTTTGTGACTGCTTTAATTTTATTTTTCTTGCTCTGTGTAATAAGAAGCAGATTGGTATGGCGAATAAGCCAGACTTGTTGTGTGACCCAAGGCAAGTCACGTAACCTTTGAGTACCTTGAGGCAATTCTCTAAGATGATGAGGTACGAGAAGTTGCCAGCCTATATCTGTGGAGTTTCAACCCTGGAAATTACTACTCTGATGAAATCACAGATCCAAATTAAAAAAAAAAAAAGACAATGATATGAACCTATCATCACCCTTAGTTAGCTTTATGAAGCAGATATTCAATCCCATCAGCCCAGACAGATTCTTCAAAAAAAAGCTGACAGTTCCTCTGAAGTGACATGTTCTTGTTAAATCTGAAGTCAGAACACCCAGTGTTCGTTCCTTCCATTAATTCTTTGGAAGTGTCTTTAGTTGTCATGAGATAGGAGTGTGAACATGTCACATGTTTCCCCAAATAATCCTGTTACTTCCTTTTGAGCTGGGTCTTTAATATGAATGACTTACATGCATTGGTTCATTTCCATGGTTTCCAGGGGGTTAGAGAGATCCAAGTTTCCAACTCTAACTTTCATGAATGCATCAGAAAATGTTAAAAAAAAAACAAAAAAGAAGAAGAATGTCATGCTCAGTTTGTTGGGATAGCAAGAAGCATTTTCCATATTGGTACCCCACTCAATTATTAATTTGTAAGTTGTTCTTGCATTTCCAAATCAATTATGTCTTGGTTACAAATAGATGACAAACTGTCCCAGGATTACTTTGTCCTGAAAACTGTCATTCTTTTCCTTTGTCTTGGATGTCTGTTGGCCATTCTACCAATAATTTACATTTCCTCTGAAGTTTAGACAGAGGATGAAATTCAGATTATTTGGTTTTGCTCTTTGTCAGCAGTTCTAATAAAAATTTTGGGAGGAGTATGGTGGTGGAAATTTTGAAAATTAAATAGAGTGAAGACATTTAATTTTTTCTAGCAAGGTGAGAAGGTGAAGCTGTACCTGAGAGGTCTGCATGATGCCCCTTACCTCTTACTACTCTGGTACTTCTATATCAACATGTTTCTTCCTCCCAGCATCTCCCCTTCACTGCTATCCAATGAGTTCAAGAGTTAGGTGAAAATAGAAGGCAGAGCCTTCTCAAAGAAAGCAAGGGAGAAAAATCATTCATTATGTACCAAGAAGTGTGCTAGGATTTTTTTTTATATAAATATCTCATTTGATCCTCACAACAACCCTGGGAGATAAGTGCTATTATCATCCCCATTTCACTGTTGAGGAAAGTGAGGCAGGCAGAGGTGAAGTGACTTAAATTAAATAATGTTTGAAAAGCACTTAGCACAGTGCCTGACACTTCATACATGTTTATCCCCTTCACCCTCCTCCAAAATTAAATAGTCAGTAAATATCTGAGGTTGGATTTGAACTCAGGACTTCTTGGCTCTAAGCCTAGAGCTACATCCACTGTTCTACCTCACATCAGATGCAAGAAACTCAGTCTAAACTCCTCCTTCCCATGGATGATTAAAAATTGTTTGTAGTCATAGTCTGACAGAAGGAAGACCATCAAAACTAGATTCTCTTAATAAATGGTAATAGAAAATATCTTTGTATTACATAAAAAAACCTTACTTGCCATATTACACACACAAACATGTATACGTGCACAAATATACTCTCTCCTCTCTCATTTTCTCTCTCTCACTCTCTCCTCTCATTCTCTCTCTCTTCATATATGTGTATGTATGTATGTATGTATATATGTATGTATGTATAATGTATATGTGTGTATGCATGCACAGACAGTTTGTCATGGCATTCCAAAAACTTATATTCATGTAGCTTAACATTACCAAGTACTCTAAATGCATTACATCACTTGATATTCACTCATGACATCCCTGTCAAGTAGACAAGGCAAATATAATCCCCATTTTATTTCTTGCTGAGTAAACAGAGATCCATGAAGCTTCAGTGACTTGTTTGAAGTCACTAATAAGTTGTCATAATAGGAATCCAGTTCTTTTGACTTAAATCCAGTGCTCTTTGCCATTTGTCCCATGTGATTTTTATTTATCTCTTGGGGGCCACAAATATTTAGTGTTATTGCTCATTAATTCTTCGGTTTTTACATTATATCATCCATAATGGTCAGAAACTGGAAAGAAAGACTACCTAACCCTTATTAGCTAACTAGAACCTGGAATGCCAACAACCTCCCTGCTTAAGTAGAACATCAAAGTGCTAGTCTCCAAAAATGCCTGGACTGATGATAATCCTAGATTTGTGACACCTGCTCCAAATTGTCAAAGGAGATTGGGAATCACTTCTGTTCCTTTTTTGAAGAAAGGGGCCTGCTACCCAGGATCTAAAGATATTGAAGAAGAACTTGTTGATGGAATGTATGAGATTAAACAGTACAGATCAAAAGTACCAAAAGGCTATGGGGTCTCTCTGTCTGGAGGTCAGTGTACAAGGATATATTAAGCTTTGTCCTCAAGCCTGTGCAAGAGACTTTGGGGAATACAAAATATGTACAAGGTACGAGTCCTTTCCTCAAGGAACTTGCAATTCATTGCATGTGTTAATCTTGAGGATGTACCTTTCATGCACAGGTTGGGCTAGATGGCCTCTGAGGTCCCTTCCAACCCTTATATTACTCTTAGATCATCAGGGTAGGCTTTTCATGGAAAGTTACTCATATGGGCCAATCATCTAGACTACTGGTCCAGTAGAAGACAAATTTCTTGAGATCAGGGCCTATTTTGAATTTTGTTTTCATATCTCAGCACCTAGTACAATGCCTGATGCATACTAGGTTTTGAATAAATGTTTACTAAATCAGGAAGCAGTATGATGCCGTGGAAAGAGATAGGTTTAGATTCTGGCTCTGCCATGTATTACCTGTGTGACTATAGACAAGTTGCTTCAACTTTCTGGGCCTCAGTTTCCCCTTCTGTAAAACAAGAGACTCAGACTACATGGTCTCTAAGGTTGATCCCATATCATCTTTGATTCTGTATTATCTTTAAAGTAAAAGTAACTAGGTAATTAAGATAGTTCTACCTAAAATCAGCTCTAACGAATAAAAAAATGAATATACTCTATTCTTATTTATTTCCTTTTGTGAGGGCCTTGGGAGCTAAGTCTGAGTACAATGGTCACTCATTTGATGTCTTCATGGCCCATTTTGCTCTATGTGTGATGGTCAAAAATGTGCCTCTAATTGTGGCCACTTTTTTCATATTATTGAGGTCCATCACAAAGTGACTCAGGAGAATGGACATGAATGGAACAGAGCAATCCCACCAGTGAGGGTGGGGAATGTGTGGATCAAGGAGTTGGGGAATAAATAACTTGAAAAAAACACAACTTTTAAAACCATTATCATACTGAATGTAATTGTGTGGTCCACATGGTTCTTTTTGTCTTCTTGTCTTGGATGAGTTAATTAATGGTATGAATGAATGAATGAATGAAGTAGAAAGCTTTCATGAAAGTTTACCATGACAAGCATTGCATTAAGAGCTAATGATACAAATATTAAAAGATACAGTTCAAACCCTGAATAATAAAGACAAGTATAGAGAACTTTTTACTAGGAAAGGAGACGTAGAAAGGGGCTGGGGTAGAGCATAAGAAAATGGAAGTTAAAAGATGACACAATGGTCTAGCTTGACTGCTAGATGCTTGGGGAGGGCGTGAATGTAAAGCATGCAGGCTGAAGACATAGGATAAAAGGAAAAGAATGACTTTCATTTACCGGTACAAGCAAGATTAATGTACATTGGGTGAGTTAAATAGGAGATGAATCAGTCTAAGAATCTACATGAAATTTTAGTGTCAAAGTTGATATGCCTAGATGATCTGGAAGACCATTGTTGGTTGCTGATTCTGTAAAAAAATTTTTAAAATACCCTCTCCTAGAAACAAAAGGAAGAAAGAAAATTCAGCCCTCTTCTAGTTATAATAAGCCTGTTACCATTTCAACATGCAGGCCCCAGATAAGCACCACTGATAAGTGTTATTGAGGTTTTTGTTTTTTTTTTAATTCTTTGATCTAAACAATTAAATTGCTGTTGGACACTGATCTCTGTTCTCCTCTACAATAATTGTCTGTAAATTGAGGCAGGTATTTATCTGGATGAATGCTTGGTTTGTTAAAATTGCAATATGGAATGTGTCCTCTGTCACCTGCCATTTTCTCATGATAGTCAGGGTTCATCACTAGATTATTTGTGTTACTAGACAGAAGCTGTAGCATGGCAGGAAAACAAGTTAGCTGAGAACTTTTCCCCCTTATTAAAAAAAAAAAAATAGGGAGTACTTATAGTGCCAAGTTAAGAGTTTTATGGAGCTGGAACAATCTTGCCCATAACATTCATTTTTTTGTGGCATTGTTCCTCCAAGGAGTGGAGGGTACCTTCCAAATATGTACAGGTCAATTATCTCTGGCCCTAAAAGTTCTGCAGGAACAACAGAGCTGTAATAAGCAATTTTTACACCCAGAGCAAGAACAACAAATTGTGTCTGGGGCAAGTTGCCTGAAAGATACCCTCACTGGCATTGGGGAAAGTGGGGAGGACTCTTGACCCCATATCAGGAAATTGCTTTCTCCTGGAGAGACTGTCTGCAGGGACAGGAAGCAGATCATCTGGTAGTTTCTTATTTTAATTAATTAGTTGAGATGACTAGTACTAAGATCAGTTGTTTCTTTATCCTTAGCATCCAAGAAGCCAGGTTATTGTAGGTAAGGAATAAATTAATAGTTTTGGAGAGAAGTAACTTAAAGCCTACCCCCTCTTGTTTTTCCCCCAACTCTCCCCCTCAAAAAAAAAAAAACAGCTTTATAGTACATTAGAGTGCCAGAGGTAGAAAGGATATTAGGGATCATTTAGTATAAATTCTTCATTTTTATGAAGGAGGAGTCTGAGACTTCAGAGAGAAGAAGATGGCTTGGTATATTGAAAAGACCTCTAACTCTCAAGTTAAAGGACCCGTAATGAAATTGTGCCTTTGCTAGTCATTCCCAGCATGACCTTTGACAAGCCACATAACTTTCTTGGGTCTCATCTTCTTTCATAATTATAAATGGGCTGGAATAGATGACTTCTCAGTTCCTTCCAGCTCTAAAACTATGATCCTATCATTCTATGATTTTCTATAACAAAGGGAAACAACATGCTCATAATGAAACATGGCTTAATTAAGAAAAAGTCAAATAAAATCCAAACTTAGACATACATGCTATTAAGACTGGGATGGACCTTTGACAGCACCCAGTCCACCCCTCTTATGTAATGGAGAAAGAAGAATAGGCTCAGATTTAGCGTCAGGACAGGGTCCACTTCAAATATCTCCTGATTCTGATCCCAGTGCTCTTTGGTCCTGGTTATTCATAATGGGCAGCTAGGCTTAGTGGATAGATTGCTAAATCTGGAGGCAGGAAGACCCAAATTCAAATGCAGATACAAATGTTTATTAGGCTGTGTGACCTTAGGCAACTCATTTAGTACCTCAGTTTCCTCACCTGAAAATTGAATGCAAATAGCACCTATCTCCCAAGGTTGTTGAGAGGATTAAACAAGGTCATATTCATAAAATACTTTGCACAGTGCTTGATACATAGTAGAAGCTATATAAATGTTAGCAATTATTAATAGTATTCCTGAGCAACACTAGCACTTCCAGAAACCTAGGTTCGGGTTACATGAGAATGAGTGTGGCTTGTAGGGGGATAACCATTACTTTTCAAGTGGACTCTGAATATAAGCTCACTTAGCCCCGAGGAAGGAAAGTCCAGCAATTTCTTCCTCAGAGGTCTGCACTGGATGGAATAGGTATGGGCAGCAAATATATTCAAAAGCCACCACCCCTACATGCCTTTCCTTTTCTTGTCACTTGGGTATTGGACACCCCCTTGTTGTCAGTAAGGAAACTGGCTTACTGGGGAGAGGGTGAGGTCCCCATTGCCACACTGAAGTTTGATCTGAACTTTAGTCCATCAATGGCTACTAGACACCCTCATCCAAAGACCCCATTACATCAAGCTGGAGTCATATCCAAGTCAATCCTTAGCTGCTCTCATTTTCCTCACTCTGGGTTCTACCTCGCCTAGGTGTCATCCTCCCATCTCCTCTTCTATAGTGATGACAGTATCTCTAAATTTTCTACCACAGGGGCAAGTTCCCACCACCCTGTCCTAGTTCTAGCTCTGGAGT
This sequence comes from Pseudochirops corinnae, assembly GCA_028646515.1. Taxonomy (NCBI): domain Eukaryota; kingdom Metazoa; phylum Chordata; class Mammalia; order Diprotodontia; family Pseudocheiridae; genus Pseudochirops; species Pseudochirops corinnae. Next base: position 10,132 of record JAQQSV010001304.1, read on the forward strand.
CTACCAAGAGGTAACATGCATCTCATTATTTTCCTCCTTGATCAATTTTATTTGTGTCTAATTCGGTAGATTATTGTAAAATGTTTTATAAACCTTGAGATTTTACAGGAAAGTCTCATTATTAGTTAACAGAAATAATCTTGTTGGAAGGTGGTATGCTTATGCCCTCAGTAGATTGTTTCATAAGGGTTTCCCCAACTGATAAGCACTGCTGGACTTCAGATGGGGAAGGAAAAGGAATAAGTATTTGTACAGTGCCTACTATGGGTCACACACCGTGCTGTCCTTTACAAAATATCTTACGTGACCTTCCTCACGACAATCTTGCAAAGTGGGGGTTGTTATTATCTCCATTTTACAGTTGAGGAAACTGAGGCAAACAGAGGCTAAGTTACTCGGTCAGAATCACACAGCTAATAGGTATCTGAAGCTGGATTTGAAAGTCAAGTCTTCAAGTCTGTAGGTCTAGTGCTCTGTGCATCATCATGCCACCTAGACGTAATCTTCATGGGCTTGCAGGTGTCAACTAAGTTGCTGTATTTACCTGAGGCAAATGTGTACATGAAAACATAAACAAGGGAATCATCCCAATCAGTTAATTAATTGACCACCTGTGCCCAACAACAGGATATCCTCCACTTCAGTAGCACAAAGAGGAAAGGTCCTCAAGGGAGCAAGTTGTGTTATTGAACGGTGAGATATGGTTCCTATTCAATGCTCCTACAGTAGTAAGTCATTGTCATTTCCCTATATGATTGTGGTTTATTTGCTTAGCTTAACCCTTAAGAAACTGTCCACATTGAATAGCAGAGATTTACTCTCTCCTCCCTCTCTGTTCTCTTCTCATCCCTTTTCAATACATCACAAATTCATAAATTATTTTTTTGTGTGTGTTTGGCAATCTGGTTAAATTGATGGATCCTTTCTGGGAACAATGTTTTTAAATGCACAAGATAAAATACACGGTATTACAAAGGAAACCAAAAGATGTATTTTTTTTTTCCCATTTGAGTTCACAGACCCTGTGATAGAGCCCTTGAATGGATGGATAGATAGATAGATAGATAGATAGAAAGATGGATGGATGGATGGATAGATGGATGGATGGATGGATGGATGGATGGATGGATGGTTGGATGGAAGGATGGATGGATGGATGGATGGATGGATGGATGGATGGATGGATGGATTTTATAGTCTTAAAGAACTGCTCTATGAGCACTAAAAGGTTAAGTATTAAGTAAGACTTGAACCAAGAACTTCCAAACTCCAAGGTTAGATTTCTGTTCCTACATAATACTTCCTCTACATGAGTGTGCCTGAATCCTTGTGTAAAATATAACATAGTACTATAGATTTAGATCTGGATTAAATCCTAGAGGAGATCCATTCCCAAACTTACTCCTTAATTTACAAATGAGGAAACTGAGACCCAGAAAGGTCACAAAGTAGTAACTGTACTGCTAACTATCCTTTATATAGTGCTTTGGAGATTGCAAAATTATTTCATTTCATCTTCACATCAATTTTGTAAGTTAGGTGCTGCTATTATCTTCATTTTATAGAAGAAAAAAAATTCTGAGGTGGAGAGAGAATAAGCAACTTTCCTAGGGTAATATAGCTAGTAAGTGTCAGAGGCAGATTTTGAACTCAGTTCTTTCTGACTTTCAATCCCTTTGCTTAGCAAATGCTAGATATAGGATTTGAACCCTTGTCCTCCGACTCTAAAATTCACTGTTATTCACACTGAACTATGCTCCCTCTTATACATATGTATACACTATCAATATTTCCCAGTATTTTTAATGCCCTAAAGTCTTCTGAAGTTTTGTTGTAAGTTTGAGATTTATTTTTAATTGTGTTTTTTAAAGGCAGGATGAGTGGGGAAGTGGAGAATATTCTTTCATATGGTTTAAATCTGTTCCAAATGACTAAATTTAGTATATTATTGAATTTTGGATTGAGAAGTACCTCAGGAGCCATGCTGTCTAACCTTTATCTGATTTATAATCCATACTAAAATACATCCAACAAATTATCCTCCAACCTTTAACCAAGAACCTTGAATGAAGGGAAATCTACTACTTCCTGAAGTATCTCATTCTACTTTTGATAGCTCTACTAATTATGAAGAGTTTTAGTTTATTTTCCCTAATATCAAGTCTAAAGTTTACTCTTTGATACTTTACACATTAACTCTATTTCTTTCCTCTGAGAACTATCTATCTTCTGACATGGTAGGTAAAGTATTAGAATCAGACTCAGGAAGGCTTATACTCAAATCCTTCTTTAGACATTAGCTGGGTGACCCTAAGCACATAACTTAACCTCTTTCCAACCTCAGTTTCCTCATCTGTACAATGAAGGGGTTAAACTAAATGGCCTCTAAAGTCCTTTCCAGTTCTTAGACTGTGAATTCTATGATCCTAAGTACTTGATAGATAATGCATCCTTCCTAAGTTTCCTTACCACTAGGCTAAATGTCCCTAATTATTTCAATCAATCCTCACATGGGGTAGAGTCAAAAATAAGTGAAAAGTTATTCATTTATTTCAATGTCTTATGTTTCTACACTATGAATGATCTTTTTCGTTGGTTATTGAAGGTGAATGTGACACCTGGGATAGTACAATGGAATCTCTCCATCACCCCTCTAAACTATTGAAATGATTGCCCAGAAAGTGTCCTCAGGTTCCCTTTATAAATAATTATCTTTAACCAAAAGAGCTCATGTTTGCCTAGGACCTTCTATCTTAATTGTTAAAATTGCATTGCAGAATGATTACTTGGTGCCCTGCTATTTCCTTTGATGGAGAATTATTGTTTCTCTGTCTCTGTCTCTGTCTCTGTCTCTGTCTCTGTCTCTGTCTCTGTCTCTGTCTCTGTCTCTCTCTCTCTCTCTCTCTCTCTCTCTCTCTCTCTCCTTCCTTCTTTCACCAAAATCACTTTTCTTGTCTTGTTTCTTCTTCCCTACTCGGCTCCATCCTTTCCTTTAGGAATTTTTTAGCTCCATCACTGACTGACATTTTATAGCTTCCTGTACTATGGCAAAAGAAAGCTAGATTTCTACTGAAATCACTTTGCTCTCCTCTTTGGTGGGGTAAGGAAATCAGTGAGGATAATTAGTATTGAGGAACCACATTCTGAATAAGACCATCTCAGAATTTGAGTAGGAAAAGGACAGAGAAATTATATAAAATTATTTTTGGAGTAAGAAAATTCTCCATTTTTTCCTTTTTCGCCATTTAAATGTATAGTTCTTCCTTTCAAAAATGCATTTTTATTGATTATTTTTTATGTACAAAAATGGAACTTCCCCAAAAGCAAGTCACTCTGTAGGAGACAAGTACAACTGCAGGAACATTTGGACAGTAACAGATAGTGTTGATTCCTAAAAGGAAAGAAATGAAAAGGGGAAAGATCTAAATGAAGTGTAGAGAATTACCTGTCCTAGATAATAATCCTGATTCTTCAACCCATGGCTAGAGAACAGGTCAGCACAAACCTACAAGAAGAAATTCCTAGGATTTGTCCAGGGAAGAGAAACCAACGAAGGCAGATGGAGAGTCTTTCAGCACTTGATTATATATGGATCAGATTTCCAGTTTTCTCTTCTAGTTATTCATTTATTAATTGAATATAACACTACATTAGTTATTGTTGTTGTTGTTTTTTTCCTTGTCTTACTCTCAGTCTTTAAATAAATATGAATTGATTAAAATTTAATAGTTCTCTTATTTTTTTTAGGTCATACCATAATAGATCTAGAGCTAGAGTCTCAGAGCATATCTAATATAATCCCCCATTTTAGTGATGAGAAAATAGAGATCTAAAGATGATTTAGGAGTCACTCAGGTCATCTGCATGAGAGGTGGGTTTGAAAGCCAGATCCTCTATCTCTAGAGCCTGAGCTCTTTTCGCTATACCACATTGGTTCAAGTCAAGTCAGCAAGCATTTATTAAGCACCTAGTAAGTACCAAGCACTCTGCTGAGCCCTGACATATAAAGAAAAAAAAAAGCCATTGATCTCAAGAGCTCAGAGTCTAATGTGGAAGACAATAAGTAGGTAAAAGAAGATAAATACAGGACAAATTGAAGATGATAACCAAAGGAAAGACAAAAGCATTGAGTGTGACAAGAATTTTCATTAATTAAAAACTGGTTTCTGAGTCAGGAAGTTCTGCATTTAAGACCCACCGCTGGCTGTGTGGTCCTGGATGGGTCACCTCACCTTTCATTTTTCTCGGGGCATCTCTCTAGGGCTGTAACATACAAAGCAAGGCCAGACAGATCTGCCCTGATTGGGAGGGGGGGGGAGGTTCCTACCTGGGAATTCCCTATATTGCTAAAACCACATTTTTTATTACAAAATTATTTCCTACCAACTTAAGAAGTAATGTGAGGTCCCAGTCTTGGACAATAACTATTTACATCTGAAGGTACATTTCATTTTCAGCAGTGGCATCTAATCAATGTTGTGTTGATTATCTTTTTCCACCAATTGCTATAACATTCAACTGTCAAATAACTGATAAGATTTCACCAAGTGATCCTGCACTTTTTAGTCCTCACAATGCCCAGAATTACTAATTATCTGCTTATTTTTATTATTTTAGGAATAAGCTCCTAATTCTATAGGTTATAGATTTTGAGAGGAGAGGAACATTACAGGTCACCTAATCCCCTCATTTTACTTCTTAGGAAACTAAGACCAAGATAGATCAAGTTAACTTACATTAGGTCACTCAAGTAGAAAGTAGAAACACAGGGATATGAACCCAGGTCATTTGATTCCAAATCTGTATCTTGGACACATTCACACTGATCTCATTACCAGCTCATGTTCAAGTAGACTCTAGGTAGGATAGATGAGCAGCTACTATTCTTCTGGTAGTATGTAAATTCCCACCATTCAAGTAAGACTCCCCCCAAAACTCATGTTTATATATGTATAGTTGTTTGCATGACAGGAAAAATATAAATGTGTTATTTTACTCATCTACATGGATTTTTTCACTTGCTTTTCACATAGGAAAATAGGAAGGAACAAGGTCTAAAGGGAAGGAAGGAAAGAAAAAAGAGGGATGGAGTAAGGGAGAAAGGAAGGAATGAAGAAAGGAAACAATGGAACAATGAAACTGGGAAGGAAGGAAGGAAGGAAGGAAGGAAGAAAGGAAGGAAGGAAGGAAGGAAGGAAGAAAGTTAAGTATTTATTACCACGTGCACTTATCATGTGCAAATAATTGTGTTAAGTGCTGGAAATCCAAATAGAAAACCAAGATCCTCTCTGCTCATGATAGATAAATATTCTTTAACGACATATGAGGGATTCTCTAGAGTAGTGGTTCTCAACCTTACTAATGCCGCGATCCTTTAATACAGTTCCTCATGTTGTGGTGACCCCCAGCCATAAAATTATTTTTGTTGCTACTTCATAACTGTAATTTTGCTGCTGTTATGAATTGTAATATAAATATGTGATATGCAGGATGTATTTTCATTGTTACAAATTGAACATAACCCACAGGTTGAGAACCGCTGGTCTAGAGCATCAGGTAGTAACCAGGAACTAGACTCTGGTGTTGTGGTAGGGGTTCCTGACAGACTAAGAGACAGCATTTTACAGGGGAAAGAGTGGCAAATGGGTTCAGTGGACTTAATTTAGACTCCATCACTTAGGATCTCTGTGACCCTGTAGTTCAGTAGACAGGACACTGGTCTTGAAATCAGGAAAACTTGAGTTCAAATTCTGCTCAGATACGTAAGCTATGTGACTGTGGGCAAGCCATTTATCCTCTGTTTGCTTCAGTTCTATAAAATGAGGGGTTGGATTTCTCAGGATTCTTCCTTCTCTAAATCTATGATACTAAATCACTTAATTTCTCTGAGACTCAAATTTCTTATCTGTATAATGAGGAGATAGGGCCAGACAACCACTAAGACCCTTTCTATCTCTAAACCTATGATTTAAAGGAAAAAAACAAAAAACGAATTAGTGCCTGGGATGTGTGGGGAGCATGCCACAAACACAGAGACAAGAGAACCTAAGATAAATTTGGCCCATTTCACAACTTTTTCCCCTGAGGCTGGCCTTAAAGCATACCACATATTTTCATTAACAGTGGCATTGGCTATTGTTTTTCTTGATTGGTGAAAACTCTTTGTTCAGTCTTAAGAAAACTCATGGAAAGATACTTTATCAATGCTGCACCCATTGCTTTGATTGGTAATTCATCTACCTAACGGACATGCTTGATTTTATTTCAAATCTGACACATTTCAAAGACAGCTTTATGGATGATTTTACTATTTTTATATCATCAACTTTTACTGGGATAATAAGTAATTTTCTTCTTTCTCTTCTAGTTAGTGTTAGGCTGTGAGATATTTCCTAGGGATTTTTATCAACAGATATATTAGCTTCGCTCTCTGGCTTAATCTGTTTTGTTTTTACCTTACTTAATATTTCTCTCACATATGTTCAATTCATTATGCATTAATATTACTGATAGCTATTCATGGTGTTGTGGAAGGTATCGGGAAGGTGGCATTGCATGTGCATTTGCTTTTGTACTGAAATATGAAAATATAATGTCCTGTGCTGGGACATAGTAGGCTTCTCCTCTTTTCAAGCAATGGCCAGATGACTCCCCTTTGGGTATGGCATGGAGGGCATTCTTATTCAGATATAGGTTGGAGTAAATAGCAAATGAGGTCGCCTTCAACTTGAGATTTTTTTTGTTCTATGTGATTCTGTGACATATATAGTGTTACAAAATTCTTAGAGCACTTTTAAGCTACAGAAGCTTAAAAGTGCAGTGGGTAAGTCCTTTTGGTACACCCAGTATATGTTGTATATACAGGCACACATGTACATTTTCATGTGGCACACACTCCATTTAAACCTTGATCTTCTGGAAGAGGGCACATCTTTGTGGGGTAAGGGCAGCGTAAGGAAAAGTGATCACAAGGAGAAGGATACATAGGTACATAAAGAGATGTGAGCTAGACAAAAACAAGATATATGAACACTGTGTGGTACTGGGGCTGGGAAGTGGGGAAGGCACAGAGATGTTGTTGCTTGTCACTCCTCCTCTGCACATAGGTCTAAATAATATTGGTGATGATGATGATGATAACATTTAATGTTTGCAAAGCACTTCACATATAGTATCTCATTTGGTCCTCACAACAACTCTATGAAAAAGATGCTATTACCATTCCCCATTCTACAAATAAGGAAACTGGGGCTGAAATGGGTTTATTGACTTGTCTAGTGTCACAGCTAGTAAGTGTCTGAGGTAGGATTTGAAGTCAGGCCTTTCTGACATTAAGACCAGCCCTTTATCCAGTACACCACCTGGATGCCTACATAAATGACTATTTTTCAGATTAGGATACTCAGAACCCTGGTAATGCCTGGTGACTAGGGCAGATGAGGTAGTATCAATGCTGTCACCAATTCTGGGGCCCTCAATGCAATGTCTGCTTTTATCTCTTCTTCTATAGCCACCACACTTAGACTTATGACTAGAGTGGTAGAGAAAGTATAGCAAACCTGGTATCTACAAGCTGCCCTTAGCTTTCCAAGTTCTTTGTTAGGAGAGAATATACCAGGACCTCTAAGCACCAAGCTATAGACTTACTATTCAACTCATACATAGATAGAACCTTCCATATGTGTTGTCTCCTTTATTAGAATGGCTGTTCCTTAAGAAAAAGTGTTGTTTTGTTTTTCTTTTTGTATCCCCAGCACTCAGTTCAGTACTGGACACAGAGTAAACAATAAATACTTTGTAAAATTGATTTATTCTTTCATTCACTAACATACAACTGTTTTTAAAATATCTATGTGTTATGAAGAAGGCTTTAGATTTAGTCTGTATATAGCTAAAATCAGAGCAGAGACAGCCCAGAGTTTTTCACAGGATGAAGACTCACTCATTCTTATTTCAATTCTTTGACATTTTGTAATTTTAGCAATATGAGTACTCTCCCCCCCAACACATATTCCCTGAGCCAGATCATAATACTCTATAACAAAAGATGGCCTTTGATACAAACTGAGGTAAAAACAGAAGATAAATTTTGACAGCTACTACAGTCCAAAATCCACTAGCTTCAGTCACTTTGGTGATGAGGAGGTACTCTGAACTTGGCTAGGCTAGACCTCAGATAACAGATATAATTTTTTACCAAGAATATACTGAAAGCCTTTACAACTTGGTAGGACCTTCCATAGATGTTTTTCCCTTGGAATAGTCTTCAAAATTTAGCGTATCCTCCAACTGTGAGGAAGCATTAGAGGAGAGCTTTGGTGACCTGCATGTTCCATTTGGCTCTCAAATTTGCAAAAATCTGGACTATTTCAGTCAAACCCGTGTTTTAATGTTTTTACATTTGACTTCTTAGGCCACAGAGACCCACTAGGAGCCACAGAGACTCACAAAATTAAGTTAGTCCCAACTTAATGTTAACTCTTTTGAAAATTTAAGAGAATGAGCGTGGTTCTAGGACCTTCCTAGAAGGTTAATGGTAGACTATCTCAATCTGTGGCTAAGATTGCCTTCCCCAAGTCTCTTCACACTACAATCTATCCTCCATTCAGCCACCAAAGTGATTTTCTTAAATCACTGGCCCAACCATGCCCCACTCCTCAATAAACTCTAGTGGCTTCCTATCGCCTCAGGGAATAACCACAAAACCCTCTGACGTTTGCAGGCCTTATTAACCTCTCCCCTTTCCATTTTTCTTACACATCGTTCCCTACCACAAATTATTTGATCCAGTGACATTGGTTTCTTTTCTGTTCCACAAACAAGACACTCCATCTCTCAGCTCTGAGCATTTTCTCTGGGTGTCCCCATGCTTGGAATGTTCTCTTTCTCTTCTTCTCCACCCATGGCTCTCCATGGCTTCCTTTAAGTCCCAGCTAAAATCCTAACTCTGATAGGAAACCTCTCAATCTTAGTGTCTTCCCTCCATTAATTATTTCCTATTTATCCTATACATTATTTGTTTATACATATTTGTTTATTTTCTTCCCTATTAGACTGTAAGCTCTTTGAGGGCAAAAACCATGTTTTACAATCGTTTTATATCCCCATTGCCCACCATGTGCCAAGCACTGGGCTAGGTATTGGAGATTCAAAGACAAAAGCAAAACAGTCCTTAAGGAATTTACATTGTGACATGAGACACCACACACATACACACACACACACACAGACATGTGTATCTAAATATATGTTATATATACACATATGCATGTATACACACAAATATTTTTGTATATACAAAACATATACAAGGTAATCTGGACGGTTGGGGGTAGGTGGCAAAGCAGTGATATCTGAGGAGACTAGGACACGTCTGGTGAAATGATGGCCATTTTAGCTAATCTGATAGGGTTCTAAGAGGTGGAGATGAGAAAGGAGGGTATCCCAGGCATGAAAGCGACTTGTGCAAAAACACAGAGACTGGAGATGGAATATCATGTATCAGTAACAGCAAGAAGGCTAGTCTGGCATTGAAAAGTCCTGGGCCAGTCTTGATACCTAGATATCATCCATAGCCCTTTTGCTAGTCGTGTGAACTCCACCAAGGTCCACTGTGTGATTCAGGTCTCTGGAGTTCCTGTGGTCCTTAACCTGTCCAATTTCTGGCTCTTCTAATCTTGTCCTCCATGTTGTCAATACTAGCCCTATTGTCAGAGATGACTTCATAAGACCTAACCTCAAAGGGAGGAATTTAAGCTTATGAACTTAAATGATTGACATCTAAACTGTTCCTGAGACTGTCATACATTTCTAGAAGCTTCATTCAGGTTACACTATGGTTCATTGACAGAGTAATTAAGTGACTGGGCCTTTAATGGTAGCCCCTAGGAGTTCATGGAGTTTCCAGATGGGGCTAATGTACAAGGAGGATTATCTTTCAAAAAGGAAAGATGTTTGTTTTTCCCATTGACTGAGTCTAATGTGACAGTAGGTAATGTTATCCTTGGAATTATTAATGCTAAGTGATTAGAGAATCCGCTTTTTTCAACTCGGGGCTAAGGTGTTTTTTTTTCTGCTGTGAAATATGCTACTACCCTTTTTGCATTTCATATCAGAATTCCAGTATCTTTAATATATCTCATTCCTTTGCATTGCACGTCATGCCAGTAGAGGTCGAGAGCTTAAGATTTAATTTTCACTTTCAAGGCCTCCAAAGAACATGTTCCAATTCTATGTTAAATTCATTTGCTTGAGGATAAGCAATGGATGCTCTATCTTTTCTCCTTCTGAATTACAAGTTGAAGCCTGTTCTCTAAGTCTTTTCCTAGTGTGCAGAGAAGATAGAGGCCTATCTCCAGGGTAGATAAGTACTGCTAACCTATGTACAGGTCCACATGTGCAGACTAGAGAATGATTCTGGTTCAAGAGAAATAGTTTTGCTTTAATTTGTATTCAGTGAAAAGTGAGAGAGGGTCATCAGAGACATTCTAATCTATAACAAAGTGTGATATACTGTAAGTGCCTAATGCATGCTTATTGAAGTGAGTGGAATTGAACCAGAGAAAGTGATATTGCCAAAGATCCTTGGAAAATCTATTTCTTTATGTCTCCATTTTGTTTTAAAAATATGGCATTTTTCCTATGATATTTAATATTTCAACAAAAAACATTTCTTTGAAAGTTTTTTTTTTTCAAATGTACTGTTCTCTATGAATATGTTACCTACAAATTGTGGTAGATTATAGATATTAGTGGCATACTCCCTGGGATTTATCTAAGAATTATTCTTGATGAAACTTTATAAGTCCCAAATACTTTAGACCAGGAACGCAATCCTTTTCAATATGTCAAAGCAGCTAGGTGGTTCAGTGGAGAGAGTGCTAAAACCTGGAGTCAGGAAGACTCAGATATGGAAGAGTTCAAATCTGGCCTTAGACACATACTAGTTGTGTCATCTTGGGCAAATCATTCAACCTTGTTTGCCTCAATTTCCTCATCTGTAAAGTGAGCTGGAGAAGGAAATGGCAAACCACTCCACCCAAGAAAACACCAAATGGGGTGGCAAAGAGTCTGACAGGAAACAAGTGAACACCAATAGCAACCTTCAGAGAAAGAGAAAAATCCAACCAAGGATCATATAATAATGAGAAGCAAATCGGGTTTCATGTTTGAGTTTTAATCATTATTATTTGGTCTTTAGAAAAATGCAAAATATTTAATTCCTCTGCATTATCAGCTAATAAAATAGAATGTAAATATTCACATATTTATGTATATATATATATATATATATATATATATACATGTGAGCATGCATATACACACATGCACACATATTTACAAATTACAGAGTAATTTGCAAAACCTTCTTTTCATACTTTGACGACTTACAACAGTGATGGGTCTCAAATATAGTTTTGACCAGAAATGCAATCACTTTTATCTTAAGTAAGGAAAAAAAGGCAAAGAGAAAAAAAAAAAGCTAAAAAGAAAAAATCAGTGAAATCTGCATACCCTGATGACCACAGAGAGAAGGGAGTGAGGGGGAAGGAATAAGTATTTCCATACCACCAACTATGTATCTGACACTGTTTTCCTTTCTTATTTATAAATATTACCTCATTTGATCTTCATAACAACTTGGCGATGTAAGTGCCGTTAGTATCCTCAGTTTACAGTTGAGGAAACCAAAGCAAACAGAAGTCAAATGACTTGCCCAGAGTTTCACAGCTAATAAATATCTGAGACTGCATTTGAAGTCAGGTCTTCCTTTCTCCAGGCCCAACACTCTATCAACTGTGTCACCAGCTGCCTCAATAGGTGCAATGATGTGAAAAGAGAGAGATAGCAAAGTAGATGCACAGGAGAGAAAAAAAGAAAGATACAAGAACCCATATATACACAAAAGGAGACAATGGAAGAGAAGTGTGGGAAAAATTGAGAGGAACTATTATTTCTGCTATTCAGTCAAGTTAAACTATTCTTAACACATCTTGCTTATCTTTGTATTTGTTCTGTATGCCTAAAAGGAAGTTGTCTCTACCATTTGGAAAGCCGTTTTTGTTTGTTTTAACCATTATTTTCTGTTCTTCACATTCTTATAATAAATGCCACTTATGCCTAGAGTTAAAGAAATTCAATGTGACTTAAAGGATCTTGAACCTCCCTCAGCCAAAGTAGACTAAAAAGCCACCAGATGGATGTGTTAATGTTAATTTATGAAAGAGACCTATTTCTATTCAGTTTATTTTCTTCTTATTTTCTGGAGCAGAAAATTAAAATCATTCTTACTTTTTTGATGTTTAAAATGAGGAAAATAGTATTTCAAAATTCCCTTTTCTTCCAAATTTTAGATGGAAATTCTCCTGGAGTATATTTCAGCTCCAATTTCACCTTCACAATGGCTTCTTAACCTCTTTGTGTCATGGGCACCTTTGGCAGTTTAGTTAAGCCTGTAGACAGACCCCTTCTTAGAATGTCTTTTGTTGTTGTTGAGTCATTTTCAGTCATGTCTGCCTCTTTATTACTCCATTTGGGATTTTCTTGGCAAATACACTGGACTGGTTGGCCATTTCCTTCTCCAGCTCTTTTTTTTTTTTTAAACAGATGAGGAACTGAGACAAATAGGATTAAGTGACTTGACCAGGGTCACAAAGATAGTAAGTGTCTGAGGCCAGATTTGAACTCAGGAAAATTAGTCTTCCAGAGCCAGCGCTCTATTCACTGTACAACCTCGCTATTTATGCTGTTTTTAGGTGCATCAAATAAAATGAATAGAACTATACAGTAAACTCATTGAATTGCAAGAGGTATAATTGTTGTTTAACAAGTTCTCAACATTGGGTTAAACAATCCTGATAGAGGGAAATGAATCTTTTGTAAAGAGCAATCAGTGCTAAATGAGTAAGATCTTTTTCTAACATTACTTTGGAAAACAACATTAACTCTAACCTATTGTCTATAGCACTTGTATACTGCCCCCACTGCAGGGTATGTTTGCAAAAAAAATCTAAGTCCTACTATAGAAAGTGATTTCCTTTATTTTTCTTGATCATTTAAGATGAACTTTCAACACAGTATCTGGTGAGGGGAGGGGGAGACATTTTCTTCTGGCTGTCCTATATTTTGGGCATACATTATGATATACTAGTAAAAATAGGGCAGGATATGAAAAGTTATTGCTGATCAGTCTTGTCTGACTCTTTGTGACCCCATTTGAGATTTTCTTGGCAAAGATGCTAGAGTGGTGTGCCATTTCCTTCTCCAGCTCATTATACAGATAATTAAATGAAGGCAAATAGGGTTAAATGACTTGCCCAGGGTCACACAGGTAGTAAGCATCTGAGCCCAGATTTGAACTTAGGTCTTTCTGAACCCAAGCCCAATGCTCTATCCACTGCTCCACCTAGCTGGAGGAGACAAAGCTGCAAAAATGAATGTTACTGTATAATTTTCTGTTGTGAAGAAAGGTGGGTGGGAGTGGATATACAGGTATGATTTCATCCATGGGGAAACTCCTGGTGGAGAACTTTCTTTCACATATGCAGAGCATCACGTACCTTATAGTCTCACAATTCTACAGCCCACTGAGAGTGGTATAGCATTCAGCCAGTATGTATCTAAGGCAGTACTTGAATCCAGGTTTTCCTGATTCCAGTGCCAGCTAGCTTTCCATCCAGTAGACTTCTGCCTCTCATGCACATTTTATATACTTCAATTCATTTATTTTTCTAATTTAATTATCCAAGTGGCAAAGTATATTTAGTTGGTTTTGCTGATGTTTAAAGTTATTGTAAAATAATTTTCTTTTTAAAGATATGAAACTTGATTTTAAGCATAATGTACAAAATGAGGCTCTCTTCATGAAAGCTGTCTCTGTATGGCCTTGGATTTCTACTACTCTAAGAAGATATATTGTGTTAGTCTAACCTTACAGCTCCTGGCTACAGCCTAGTAACAGAATTCCAGCTTTCTCTTTCCTTCCTGTAGCAGCCAGAGGATATACCATCCTAGTTTTATTTATCACGCCCCTCACATTCCCTTCACAAAGTCAACAACATGTGTCTATCCTCCCAGGCTTGGCCTCTTATCTCCTTTCTGTCATTCATGTTGTTTCTGAATCCCTGCTCCTGCAAAACAAAGGCTGAAGTCAAGGATTTCTTACTGAGCTGAGTGGGTCATGTTCACCAGCATCCCTGGCATCTCTGGCACACAAATCACTGCAGCTTGATGAAAAACCAGAATAGAGAAGGGAAGGAAAGGGAGCCTCACAGGCACAGCGTCCATCCTGAATTCTGAGAATGTCCAAGCTCAATGAATACAGATGAAGAGCTGTAGAATGAAGCATCTTTGTTAGAAGCAACAGAAGTTGTGATTTAAAAAAAAAAAAAACATAATATGCTAATATTCTCAAGCTGATATGTAGGAGTCTATTTTTAATGTTTTACTTTTTTATTTTTTTTGCTCATTGTGTAGGAAGTCTAAAATGTAATATAGATGCAACCAATTATTCTATAATGCTTCTTTTCCACATGCAATGTTATTTCTTTAATTCAGGCTACATTAGCTTCAGCAAACAATTCATATTTTTCTCGGACAGGTGGCATTACGAATGTAGCCTTTTTGCCTGAGGAGTTGCATTGTTACCTTACTTAGAAGATTTTTGACTTGCCTTTATTTTTTAAATGATGTAATTATAAGTTTTAAGATTAAATAGACCTTTGTATCATAGAATTAAACTTTGTGGCTTATTCGTTTTCAACAAGGTTTTTTTTTTTTTTAACTCTTTATTAACTAGACTGATCTTATTGCAGTTCTTGTATCACTTGTTTGCTTAGATAAATTTTTGTGCACACACGTGAGCCTATACCCTGGCTCATTGTAGGTGCCTGATCGTGTTTGTTGGCTGCCTGATCGATACCCTTAGAGCTCCGTACAGATACATCCTTCCTTTATGGAACATATATGAAACATATGCATATACATACATACATGTAAGAGTAGAGTTGAACACTTGGCTTATTTGAGAATTAGTCTAATGGTGTTTGAGGATGAATATGAACACACAATGTTTTTTACTCCTTTGTTCCTATAATCCATAGTTTTTTGGTTGTTTTTTTTTTGGGGGGGGGGGTGCAGAGGGAAGAGGTAGAGATAAAGATTGGGATAGGAGACAATTTCAAAAGTATGCCAGAACTCCTGATGTGGAAATTCTCTCTATGAATACACACTGGCAATATAATTCATTTGTCACTTTCAAACTTGGAAAGCTATTGCCCTGATCTCTAGAAGGTTAGGTAATTTGTCCAAGGTCACACAACTATTCAATATTAAAAGTCGTACTGTCTCCAAGGTCAGGCCTCTAATCACTAAGCCACCAGTTCAAGAGAAAATTAATCGACTGAAATGATCACTATTAACATGTATGAATATTTTAAGAACTTTATACAGAATTGATCCCATTTGCAAACTGTGAAATAGGAACTACTGTATAAAAACAAATAGCTTTATGCTGAGTTTAAAGTATGAGACAATTGCTGATGGGCCTTGAGATCATATCATAAGAGGACCAATTGAATAAACGGGAGATATGAATGCTGGAGAGGGACTTAGTGAGACCTGAAATCTGTCTTCAAGTATTTGAAGAACAGGCCTATGGAAGCGGGATTATACCTGGTTTGTTTGGTCCCAGGGGCAAAATTTTAAGCAATGGATGAAAGTAGTAAAGAGGAAACTTCGATTCACAGAGAAAAACTTGCTAAAAATTATAGCTATCTTCCAAGTATAAGGTGACAGGTTATCCCTCACTGGAAATCTTCAGGCAAAGACAGGATGACCACAAGGTAGATATTTTGGATCTGGCATTCTTTTTCATATACATATTGAATTAGATGGCCTCTGAGTTACTTTTCATCTATGAAAGTTTGTGCTTTTGTAATGCTATAATAAAATGAACTGAAAAACAAAGAGTTTAAAAGGAATTAAGCTACTAAAACAATCTCACTGTTTGGGGGATGGAAAAAATAGCTATTAAATTGATTATTATTATGATTTTTAAAAATGTTAAGTCCATAATTTTAAAATTAACTTAATTTTCTCTGAACTCACTTTTCTAAAAAACCTAATAAAAGCATTTAAAATTGGGATTATTATGTTTTGAGGGCTGAATCAGGATTCCCTTGTTCCCCCATGCCCTCTTTCACTGAAAGAGAGTGGCTGAACCCATTTCCCTTTGCAAGTAGATCTGCGATTACTTGAATGACCAGACTGAAAAGAAGTGCCATTAATGTTACTATCATCATGCAGGAAGGTTTATGATCAGGGAGCACTTACCGCACTGTATTGTGGAACGATCCAGATATTGTGAGAGCACAGAGTGTACTCTGCCATTGACTGGTTCCTCAGCTGTTACATCAATGCACTAGTGGGACCTGGTGGCCTGAAATGAAACTTTCCAGAGAGCTCATTGTTCTTCCTTATCAGAAAGCAGATAATTCAGATGAATTACTTCTAAGCCTAACAGCCTAAGTACCTATTCTGAGTATCTTTCTCAAGGCACTGTTCAACAGGCTCTTAAAAAGCAGAAGTTGACTATAGCTCTCACTCTAGTGCCTGAAGGGTGAGAGATTGTTCAGCCTTGGCCTTTCTCAGATTATCTAAAGGATAGAAGGGCTGGGATTTGTGTCTGTGGCATGAGAGCACACCCAGATGACAGCACAGCTCCTCGAACGTTGAAGGACTTACCAACAGGACCCACTCCATGACATTTCAATTTGTTTATTAGATTTCAATTTTAATGAATAAGAACACTGGCCTTAAGGGTCTGATCCATGGCAGAGGAGCAGGTAGAAAGGGGTAGGTAGCAGTTGGCCTTAGTGCTTGACTGGATGCTGGTGTGCTAGGACCTGGCAGTGGCCCATTCACATGTATGCCTTCCGTTTCTAGACTGAGAGGTGGAACAATCATGCTTCCTAACTAGGATCACTTCCTATGTGATCTTAGATAAGTGACTGCAACTTCTGCAGTGACTGCAACATTAATCTACAAAATGAAGGTTGTGGAATAGAATATCTGCACTTTCCCTTCCATCTCTAAATCTTCTGATGGTAATGATTCTGAAATGATTGTTGCCAACTGAAGGGTGTTTGGCCAGCTTGGAGAGAAAGCGGAATGTGCCATGGACAGAATGCCAGATTTGGATTTAGGAAGATATGAATTCAGATCCAGTTTCTGATATTTGCTATCTGTGTACTACATGCAAGGTGCTTGACACCTTTAAGTGGGAGGTTGCTCATTAGTAAAATGGTGATAATCCACGTACCTCAGGCTTGTCAATAGTTATTATTAGGTTGCATTTTGACATATAAATCAGGTACTTTTTTGCTTATGAATTGATATTTCTTTTACTTGAAAAAATGTTTTGATGTTGGTTACCTTGTTGCCAACCAGATTTACAAAGAAAAGACAAAACAAAACAAAAAAATCAGTAATGTAGGAGAGGTTTACTAAATTGTACTGTGGTATACTAGTAAGTATGTCGAGAAGGAAGGAAAGAAGGAAGAAAGGGAGGGAAGGAAAGAAGGAAGCAAGAAGGGATTTAGTTGGATTATAAGACCTTTGAGGTAGCTTCCTGTTCCTTATCTATGGTACTATGGACATCATAAGACACTTTCTATATCTCTAATGCACTTACTTTTATATTAAGTATGTATTGTAGAAGTAGGTATGTTGATGGTGGATAGAGGGCCCCACAATCAGGAATACATGGATTCTCTACCTGTATATTATTTGTGTGCTCTGGATAACTCATTTAACCTTTGTTCTCCTAGTCTCTTAAGATTCTGAGTTGTAAAGAAATGACTGATCTGCAGTGGGAGAGGGGAATTTCTTGCTGGTAGTTCTCTAAACCAATGAAATCATAGATTTGAACTAAAACAAACAAACAAACAAAAAAAAAATATATATATATATATGTAATATATATATATATATATATATGTAGATAGATAGATAGATAGATCGATAGATAGATACATGAATTATAACTCTCAATGTTATCCCTTACTAGAATGTAAGTTTCCTAAGGGCAGGGAAAATATTTTATCTAGACTTTTTATATCCTTCAGTGCCCCTTACACTTCCAAGTTTACACATGGTAGCTGCATGCTGAAGGAATGAGTATTAGTAGCTCACATTTGAATAAGAATTAAAGATTTACACAATGCTCTGCAGTCATTTTCTCATTTGAACCATTTACAACAACCTTGATTTTACAGAGTAATAAATTGAGTCCATAGTACCTAAATAATTTTCCTGGGATCACAAAGCTAATCAGTGTGAGAAGCTGAAATGGAACCCAGATCTTCCTTAGTGTAGGGCTGGCACTTAATTCTTTGTACCACACTATATCTCTGGTAGAATATTGCTTGGAAATAGAATTGAACAGAAGTACTAGATATTTGCATTAGGAATAAGTATCAACTTCTTTTGATAGGAGCTATTTTGAAGAAAATTTGGAATCCATTTCTCCAAGTTTAAAAAAAAATTATATAGATATTCATCTGTATAGCATTATCTGAATTTAGAGGAACCCTTTAAGGCCTAAGACTCTTATGAAGCAGAAATTTTTAAGCTGCCATCTGTGAACTTTTTAAAAAAATGTTTTGATAACTATTTCAGCATAATTGGCTTCTTTTAAATTTATGTATTTTATTTTATGCATTTAAAAACATTATTCCAAGAAGGGATCCATAGGCTTTAACCAGCCTGAGGAAGAGTTCCTTGACACAGAAAGATTAAGAACCTATTATAAAGCAGTGCCTCTGAACATTTAATTCAGATGGATAGACTTAAGTCTACTTGAGAGAAAAAATCCTCACCTAGATAAAAAATCCTTCCTACAAATCCCTTTCCTAACAAGACTTGGATTTTGTTTTGTTTTCTTTTGTTTGTCTGTTGCAGTCAATGCAAATTCTCAAATAATTGAGGATTCCCAGATAGTACTTTCTTCTCCTTCAGGAGAGTTTCCTTAATTAAATGTAAATATACTTCCACAGATGAGGTTAGAAAGTGTCCCAGGGCACATTATCAATGTTTTCCATCCATTCCCATTTGAAAAGTTCTTTTGAATGCTATATGCTTTTCTTAAGAGTTCCATTAAAACATCAAGTTATAATCACTCAACAAGCATTTATCAAGTTCCTGTAGTGTGCTCAGCAGTGAATAGAGACCTTGGACAAGTCACTTAACCTCTAACTTTTCTGGGAAATATTGTAAATTGGCTTTGTTGAGAGTTTTCTTCATCCAGTCTTTTTTGTCAATGAAATTGCAGCTTCAGTCTCTATGCAACTGCTGGGTAGGTACCTCACTAGTAATCTTAGAAGACTACTCTGGACACCACAATGAACAGTTTCAAGGGGTACATATCAATACTATCAGGTGAATAAAGCATTTCAGTAGGAAGTTCAATGTAACAGTCTGTTCATATGACCATCCTGCAGCAAACAATGAACATACATTAAGCACCTTCTGTTTTTGATCAGTGAGGGATCAGACCAATTAACTATTGGAAAATCTACTTAGAATAGTTATTTAAAATGAGAGTCACAATTTTGTTTAAAGAATAACAGCACTGATGATGCTTAGTTTATTTGCTTAACATTAAGTGCTTAATAAGTGTTTGTTGACCAACTGACTTTTGGCAAGATACAAGACTGCAAGAAGTAGAGGGAACTTTGGATAGCAGCTGTAGATCTCAGTAAGAGGATAAGGTAAAAATCGTACAGGATACTTTGTATAGTGATTTTTGCAAAGTAAAGTTTGCAAAGATCTTCATATATCATTTGAACTTCCTGAACAGCCCAGGGAGATAATCAGGTAACCAGTGGATTAGTTAAATTCCTCTTTACCTCAGATATTTTTTCCCCTTCCTTTGTCCACCTTTCAAAGCTGACTTCTAGGGGATGACATGCCTGGTGCTCAGGATTCCATGTAAGCATGCATCCTTATCTTCACACTAGCCATTTTCTGCCATGCCTCTGTGCTTTTCCCACCAAGGCAACACAATGGATAGAGTGCTGGGCCTAAGTTCAGATCCCAGCCTTAGATACTTATTAGTCCTATGACCCTGTGGGCAACTCATTCAACCTCTCTTTGGCTGTTTCGTAGTCTATACAATGAGAATAATAATAGGACCTATCTCACAGGATTGTTTCTGAGATAATATTTGTAAAATGCTTAGGATAGTACTTGGCACATAGTAGGTGCTTATTAAATGTATCTTCCTCTCACCTTTCCTTCCCCTTGCTTCTCTTACTCAAATCAACTCTACCATTATCTCTGGAAAAGGCACATGTGAATGTGCATTCTCAGACTAAAGTCTTTTCCTGGCCACCATTCTTCTAACTAGACAATTCTCACTCTACTGATCCAGTAACCTCTATTTAAAGAGAAGGGAGTCAGGGGAAAGCAGGAAAGGAATTGTAAGCCCATGGAGGGAGTGGACTTGCACACGCTTTAAGGGGTCCAAAAAAAGTGGAGCTGGGGACCTGGCCAACCATGGAAAAAGAAGGGTAGACATGTGGGGGCTAGACAGAGGAGAAAACAGGTGGCAGGGACAGATACCAGGCACTCCAGCTCAGACGGAATGATGACAGACAGGAGGGGGGCCGACATGTGAGTGGAGCAGAGCGAAATCTCTTCTCATGGCACCTGAGGTCTTGAGCCAGACTCTACTGGTCACGGTCACGGTCATGGTTATGGTGCCATTCTCTCCCCATGTTTGTTGTTCTGCTTGGACTTGGAGGGTTTCGTTTTGGTTTGGTTTTTGGTAGGGGAATGGGAGATCAAGGATTGCTAGCAAAGGGGCAGGCGCAGAAGGAACTCACTATTGTACTTAAAGCTAACATTTTTTTTTTCTTTAATATGGATTTCTTTCAGAGTTCTGTAAGTGAAGCTGAATTTACTTAAAGTGAGAACAGTGTGTTTGTAGAAGATGCCTTCTACTATTAGAATGTAAGCTCCCTGAGGGAAGAAACTATCTCACGTTTATAGGCTTGGCCAATAATAAATTATTAATAAATGCCTTTTCATTCATTCCCTAGTTCATTCATACATGAGACCCTGTTCTAAGTGAAGCACTAAGAAGACTGAAATGAAACTGTCCATCTCCTCTAGGAGTTGATGCTCTATTATACTCCTGACTTGTCACCTTTCCCAGGAATATTTCCATTTTAATAGACCAAAAAGCCTTCAATACTCAAAGACCTGAATCTCAAATTGTAGAATATAAGTAATGGGGAGATTGTATGTTGACTGGGAGGGCCTACATAAGCCCTTCTGATCTCATAAATAGCTGATCTAAAACATTTTTGAGTATAAAATCCTTGTAATACATTGGAAAACTTGCAGATATTTTGCGAGAACCACCCACCTAAAGAAAAGATAATTATTGTTTCTTTTTTCTGGGGGAAGTGGTGGAGGGAGGAGTGTATTGAGGTGGGGGTAGAAATGGTGATTTTCCTCTTGTCATTGAGAATTGATATCCTAAAATCTTAGAGAGCTGCTTGGAGCAGAGTAGAGTTAAGTGACTTGTCCAGGGTCGTGGAGTCAGGTCAGGGATAGGATTTGAATGCAAGTTTTCCTGATGCTGAGATCTGCTGCCGCCCACTACTCTACATTTCTTCTTTGTTTTACTTAAGCAAATTTAAAACAAAAAGAAAATTATTTCGCACCTATCCTCACCTTCCAATTTGTCTTCTTTATGCCAAGGCCTTTCCTGAAATAATAGGTTGACTCTATAATGTTAATGTCAGTGTCTCACAGAGAAAGTGGGAATTTCCTCTACTGTTTTTCTTTATTTTTTTGCCCTGTGTCATTCTTTATCATAGCTAAGGTCAGTCTCTGCAGTTTTTGAGCCTTTGGATGCAATTTTCACCCAGTGCAGAGTGCATGGCCATGGTAATTATCTTCTGCCTTCCATTTCCATAGATGTCTCTCCTTGGCAGTGTTTTTAGTCTGGCAAAATCCATAACTGCAAAACGGAAGTCATTAAATAAAACCCAAAAGTTATATCTGTAATTGCCTAACAATGGAAAGAAAACCTGGTGACAGAAACAGAAATTTTGAGTCCCCAGAGCTAGACTGTGTGAATAATGTGGAATCATAATTGTTTAATAGAAGACTGCAATCAATTAAGCAATGAAGAATTTATTAAATGCCTGCAATGTTCCACAGGCAGTTCCAGGCAACGGGGATGCAAAGGCAAAGGTGATGGTCACTATCCTTAAAGTCTGCACATTCAATTGGAAAAAACAACATGTACAGATTTATATATGTGCAAAGTATTTACAAAAG
>JAQQSV010001304.1:32584-65068 GCA_028646515.1 Pseudochirops corinnae
TGGGACTCAGTCTTCTGGTATTTAAATGAATGCACTATCTATATTTCTTATGTAGAGAGCCTGTTCCATTTTGTGATTAATAACTATATCAGCATATTTATAGTTACTGTAGGCATTGTGAATACTGCATTGCTGATACAGGATTTCCCCCCAGCTGACAGTAGCCTCTCTTTGCCACCCCTCCCAAATCCTTCTATTTCTTTTGTAAATACTTTGCACATATATAAATCTGTACATGTTGTTTTTTCCAATTGAATGTGCAGACTTTAAGGATAGTGACCATCACCTTTGCCTTTGCATCCCCGTTGCCTGGAACTGCCTGTGGAACATTGCAGGCATTTAATAAATTCTTCATTGCTTAATTGATTGCAGTCTTCTATTAAACAATTATGATTCCACATTATTCACACAGTCTAGCTCTGGGGACTCAAAATTTCTGTTTCTGTCACCAGGTTTTCTTTCCATTGTTAGGCAATTACAGATATAACTTTTGGGTTTTATTTAATGACTTCCGTTTTGCAGTTATGGATTTTGCCAGACTAAAAACACTGCCAAGGAGAGACATCTATGGAAATGGAAGGCAGAAGATAATTACCATGGCCATGCACTCTGCACTGGGTGAAAATTGCATCCAAAGGCTCAAAAACTGCAGAGACTGACCTTAGCTATGATAAAGAATGACACAGGGCAAAAAAATAAAGAAAAACAGTAGAGGAAATTCCCACTTTCTCTGTGAGACACTGACATTAACATTATAGAGTCAACCTATTATTTCAGGAAAGGCCTTGGCATAAAGAAGACAAATTGGAAGGTGAGGATAGGTGCGAAATAATTTTCTTTTTGTTTTAAATTTGCTTAAGTAAAACAAAGAAGAAATGTAGAGTAGTGGGCGGCAGCAGATCTCAGCATCAGGAAAACTTGCATTCAAATCCTATCCCTGACCTGACTCCACGACCCTGGACAAGTCACTTAACTCTACTCTGCTCCAAGCAGCTCTCTAAGATTTTAGGATATCAATTCTCAATGACAAGAGGAAAATCACCATTTCTACCCCCACCTCAATACACTCCTCCCTCCACCACTTCCCCCAGAAAAAAGAAACAATAATTATCTTTTCTTTAGGTGGGTGGTTCTCGCAAAATATCTGCAAGTTTTCCAATGTATTACAAGGATTTTATACTCAAAAATGTTTTAGATCAGCTATTTATGAGATCAGAAGGGCTTATGTAGGCCCTCCCAGTCAACATACAATCTCCCCATTACTTATATTCTACAATTTGAGATTCAGGTCTTTGAGTATTGAAGGCTTTTTGGTCTATTAAAATGGAAATATTCCTGGGAAAGGTGACAAGTCAGGAGTATAATAGAGCATCAACTCCTAGAGGAGATGGACAGTTTCATTTCAGTCTTCTTAGTGCTTCACTTAGAACAGGGTCTCATGTATGAATGAACTAGGGAATGAATGAAAAGGCATTTATTAATAATTTATTATTGGCCAAGCCTATAAACGTGAGATAGTTTCTTCCCTCAGGGAGCTTACATTCTAATAGTAGAAGGCATCTTCTACAAACACACTGTTCTCACTTTAAGTAAATTCAGCTTCACTTACAGAACTCTGAAAGAAATCCATATTAAAGAAAAAAAAAATGTTAGCTTTAAGTACAATAGTGAGTTCCTTCTGCGCCTGCCCCTTTGCTAGCAATCCTTGATCTCCCATTCCCCTACCAAAAACCAAACCAAAACGAAACCCTCCAAGTCCAAGCAGAACAACAAACATGGGGAGAGAATGGCACCATAACCATGACCGTGACCGTGACCAGTAGAGTCTGGCTCAAGACCTCAGGTGCCATGAGAAGAGATTTCGCTCTGCTCCACTCACATGTCGGCCCCCCTCCTGTCTGTCATCATTCCGTCTGAGCTGGAGTGCCTGGTATCTGTCCCTGCCACCTGTTTTCTCCTCTGTCTAGCCCCCACATGTCTACCCTTCTTTTTCCATGGTTGGCCAGGTCCCCAGCTCCACTTTTTTTGGACCCCTTAAAGCGTGTGCAAGTCCACTCCCTCCATGGGCTTACAATTCCTTTCCTGCTTTCCCCTGACTCCCTTCTCTTTAAATAGAGGTTACTGGATCAGTAGAGTGAGAATTGTCTAGTTAGAAGAATGGTGGCCAGGAAAAGACTTTAGTCTGAGAATGCACATTCACATGTGCCTTTTCCAGAGATAATGGTAGAGTTGATTTGAGTAAGAGAAGCAAGGGGAAGGAAAGGTGAGAGGAAGATACATTTAATAAGCACCTACTATGTGCCAAGTACTATCCTAAGCATTTTACAAATATTATCTCAGAAACAATCCTGTGAGATAGGTCCTATTATTATTCTCATTGTATAGACTACGAAACAGCCAAAGAGAGGTTGAATGAGTTGCCCACAGGGTCATAGGACTAATAAGTATCTAAGGCTGGGATCTGAACTTAGGCCCAGCACTCTATCCATTGTGTTGCCTTGGTGGGAAAAGCACAGAGGCATGGCAGAAAATGGCTAGTGTGAAGATAAGGATGCATGCTTACATGGAATCCTGAGCACCAGGCATGTCATCCCCTAGAAGTCAGCTTTGAAAGGTGGACAAAGGAAGGGGAAAAAATATCTGAGGTAAAGAGGAATTTAACTAATCCACTGGTTACCTGATTATCTCCCTGGGCTGTTCAGGAAGTTCAAATGATATATGAAGATCTTTGCAAACTTTACTTTGCAAAAATCACTATACAAAGTATCCTGTACGATTTTTACCTTATCCTCTTACTGAGATCTACAGCTGCTATCCAAAGTTCCCTCTACTTCTTGCAGTCTTGTATCTTGCCAAAAGTCAGTTGGTCAACAAACACTTATTAAGCACTTAATGTTAAGCAAATAAACTAAGCATCATCAGTGCTGTTATTCTTTAAACAAAATTGTGACTCTCATTTTAAATAACTATTCTAAGTAGATTTTCCAATAGTTAATTGGTCTGATCCCTCACTGATCAAAAACAGAAGGTGCTTAATGTATGTTCATTGTTTGCTGCAGGATGGTCATATGAACAGACTGTTACATTGAACTTCCTACTGAAATGCTTTATTCACCTGATAGTATTGATATGTACCCCTTGAAACTGTTCATTGTGGTGTCCAGAGTAGTCTTCTAAGATTACTAGTGAGGTACCTACCCAGCAGTTGCATAGAGACTGAAGCTGCAATTTCATTGACAAAAAAGACTGGATGAAGAAAACTCTCAACAAAGCCAATTTACAATATTTCCCAGAAAAGTTAGAGGTTAAGTGACTTGTCCAAGGTCTCTATTCACTGCTGAGCACACTACAGGAACTTGATAAATGCTTGTTGAGTGATTATAACTTGATGTTTTAATGGAACTCTTAAGAAAAGCATATAGCATTCAAAAGAACTTTTCAAATGGGAATGGATGGAAAACATTGATAATGTGCCCTGGGACACTTTCTAACCTCATCTGTGGAAGTATATTTACATTTAATTAAGGAAACTCTCCTGAAGGAGAAGAAAGTACTATCTGGGAATCCTCAATTATTTGAGAATTTGCATTGACTGCAACAGACAAACAAAAGAAAACAAAACAAAATCCAAGTCTTGTTAGGAAAGGGATTTGTAGGAAGGATTTTTTATCTAGGTGAGGATTTTTTCTCTCAAGTAGACTTAAGTCTATCCATCTGAATTAAATGTTCAGAGGCACTGCTTTATAATAGGTTCTTAATCTTTCTGTGTCAAGGAACTCTTCCTCAGGCTGGTTAAAGCCTATGGATCCCTTCTTGGAATAATGTTTTTAAATGCATAAAATAAAATACATAAATTTAAAAGAAGCCAATTATGCTGAAATAGTTATCAAAACATTTTTTTAAAAAGTTCACAGATGGCAGCTTAAAAATTTCTGCTTCATAAGAGTCTTAGGCCTTAAAGGGTTCCTCTAAATTCAGATAATGCTATACAGATGAATATCTATATAATTTTTTTTTAAACTTGGAGAAATGGATTCCAAATTTTCTTCAAAATAGCTCCTATCAAAAGAAGTTGATACTTATTCCTAATGCAAATATCTAGTACTTCTGTTCAATTCTATTTCCAAGCAATATTCTACCAGAGATATAGTGTGGTACAAAGAATTAAGTGCCAGCCCTACACTAAGGAAGATCTGGGTTCCATTTCAGCTTCTCACACTGATTAGCTTTGTGATCCCAGGAAAATTATTTAGGTACTATGGACTCAATTTATTACTCTGTAAAATCAAGGTTGTTGTAAATGGTTCAAATGAGAAAATGACTGCAGAGCATTGTGTAAATCTTTAATTCTTATTCAAATGTGAGCTACTAATACTCATTCCTTCAGCATGCAGCTACCATGTGTAAACTTGGAAGTGTAAGGGGCACTGAAGGATATAAAAAGTCTAGATAAAATATTTTCCCTGCCCTTAGGAAACTTACATTCTAGTAAGGGATAACATTGAGAGTTATAATTCATGTATCTATCTATCGATCTATCTATCTATCTATCTACATATATATATATATATATATATTACATATATATATATATATTTTTTTTTTGTTTGTTTGTTTGTTTTAGTTCAAATCTATGATTTCATTGGTTTAGAGAACTACCAGCAAGAAATTCCCCTCTCCCACTGCAGATCAGTCATTTCTTTACAACTCAGAATCTTAAGAGACTAGGAGAACAAAGGTTAAATGAGTTATCCAGAGCACACAAATAATATACAGGTAGAGAATCCATGTATTCCTGATTGTGGGGCCCTCTATCCACCATCAACATACCTACTTCTACAATACATACTTAATATAAAAGTAAGTGCATTAGAGATATAGAAAGTGTCTTATGATGTCCATAGTACCATAGATAAGGAACAGGAAGCTACCTCAAAGGTCTTATAATCCAACTAAATCCCTTCTTGCTTCCTTCTTTCCTTCCCTCCCTTTCTTCCTTCTTTCCTTCCTTCTCGACATACTTACTAGTATACCACAGTACAATTTAGTAAACCTCTCCTACATTACTGATTTTTTTGTTTTGTTTTGTCTTTTCTTTGTAAATCTGGTTGGCAACAAGGTAACCAACATCAAAACATTTTTTCAAGTAAAAGAAATATCAATTCATAAGCAAAAAAGTACCTGATTTATATGTCAAAATGCAACCTAATAATAACTATTGACAAGCCTGAGGTACGTGGATTATCACCATTTTACTAATGAGCAACCTCCCACTTAAAGGTGTCAAGCACCTTGCATGTAGTACACAGATAGCAAATATCAGAAACTGGATCTGAATTCATATCTTCCTAAATCCAAATCTGGCATTCTGTCCATGGCACATTCCGCTTTCTCTCCAAGCTGGCCAAACACCCTTCAGTTGGCAACAATCATTTCAGAATCATTACCATCAGAAGATTTAGAGATGGAAGGGAAAGTGCAGATATTCTATTCCACAACCTTCATTTTGTAGATTAATGTTGCAGTCACTGCAGAAGTTGCAGTCACTTATCTAAGATCACATAGGAAGTGATCCTAGTTAGGAAGCATGATTGTTCCACCTCTCAGTCTAGAAACGGAAGGCATACATGTGAATGGGCCACTGCCAGGTCCTAGCACACCAGCATCCAGTCAAGCACTAAGGCCAACTGCTACCTACCCCTTTCTACCTGCTCCTCTGCCATGGATCAGACCCTTAAGGCCAGTGTTCTTATTCATTAAAATTGAAATCTAATAAACAAATTGAAATGTCATGGAGTGGGTCCTGTTGGTAAGTCCTTCAACGTTCGAGGAGCTGTGCTGTCATCTGGGTGTGCTCTCATGCCACAGACACAAATCCCAGCCCTTCTATCCTTTAGATAATCTGAGAAAGGCCAAGGCTGAACAATCTCTCACCCTTCAGGCACTAGAGTGAGAGCTATAGTCAACTTCTGCTTTTTAAGAGCCTGTTGAACAGTGCCTTGAGAAAGATACTCAGAATAGGTACTTAGGCTGTTAGGCTTAGAAGTAATTCATCTGAATTATCTGCTTTCTGATAAGGAAGAACAATGAGCTCTCTGGAAAGTTTCATTTCAGGCCACCAGGTCCCACTAGTGCATTGATGTAACAGCTGAGGAACCAGTCAATGGCAGAGTACACTCTGTGCTCTCACAATATCTGGATCGTTCCACAATACAGTGCGGTAAGTGCTCCCTGATCATAAACCTTCCTGCATGATGATAGTAACATTAATGGCACTTCTTTTCAGTCTGGTCATTCAAGTAATCGCAGATCTACTTGCAAAGGGAAATGGGTTCAGCCACTCTCTTTCAGTGAAAGAGGGCATGGGGGAACAAGGGAATCCTGATTCAGCCCTCAAAACATAATAATCCCAATTTTAAATGCTTTTATTAGGTTTTTTAGAAAAGTGAGTTCAGAGAAAATTAAGTTAATTTTAAAATTATGGACTTAACATTTTTAAAAATCATAATAATAATCAATTTAATAGCTATTTTTTCCATCCCCCAAACAGTGAGATTGTTTTAGTAGCTTAATTCCTTTTAAACTCTTTGTTTTTCAGTTCATTTTATTATAGCATTACAAAAGCACAAACTTTCATAGATGAAAAGTAACTCAGAGGCCATCTAATTCAATATGTATATGAAAAAGAATGCCAGATCCAAAATATCTACCTTGTGGTCATCCTGTCTTTGCCTGAAGATTTCCAGTGAGGGATAACCTGTCACCTTATACTTGGAAGATAGCTATAATTTTTAGCAAGTTTTTCTCTGTGAATCGAAGTTTCCTCTTTACTACTTTCATCCATTGCTTAAAATTTTGCCCCTGGGACCAAACAAACCAGGTATAATCCCGCTTCCATAGGCCTGTTCTTCAAATACTTGAAGACAGATTTCAGGTCTCACTAAGTCCCTCTCCAGCATTCATATCTCCCGTTTATTCAATTGGTCCTCTTATGATATGATCTCAAGGCCCATCAGCAATTGTCTCATACTTTAAACTCAGCATAAAGCTATTTGTTTTTATACAGTAGTTCCTATTTCACAGTTTGCAAATGGGATCAATTCTGTATAAAGTTCTTAAAATATTCATACATGTTAATAGTGATCATTTCAGTCGATTAATTTTCTCTTGAACTGGTGGCTTAGTGATTAGAGGCCTGACCTTGGAGACAGTACGACTTTTAATATTGAATAGTTGTGTGACCTTGGACAAATTACCTAACCTTCTAGAGATCAGGGCAATAGCTTTCCAAGTTTGAAAGTGACAAATGAATTATATTGCCAGTGTGTATTCATAGAGAGAATTTCCACATCAGGAGTTCTGGCATACTTTTGAAATTGTCTCCTATCCCAATCTTTATCTCTACCTCTTCCCTCTGCACCCCCCCCCCCAAAAAAAAAACAACCAAAAAACTATGGATTATAGGAACAAAGGAGTAAAAAACATTGTGTGTTCATATTCATCCTCAAACACCATTAGACTAATTCTCAAATAAGCCAAGTGTTCAACTCTACTCTTACATGTATGTATGTATATGCATATGTTTCATATATGTTCCATAAAGGAAGGATGTATCTGTACGGAGCTCTAAGGGTATCGATCAGGCAGCCAACAAACACGATCAGGCACCTACAATGAGCCAGGGTATAGGCTCACGTGTGTGCACAAAAATTTATCTAAGCAAACAAGTGATACAAGAACTGCAATAAGATCAGTCTAGTTAATAAAGAGTTAAAAAAAAAAAAAACCTTGTTGAAAACGAATAAGCCACAAAGTTTAATTCTATGATACAAAGGTCTATTTAATCTTAAAACTTATAATTACATCATTTAAAAAATAAAGGCAAGTCAAAAATCTTCTAAGTAAGGTAACAATGCAACTCCTCAGGCAAAAAGGCTACATTCGTAATGCCACCTGTCCGAGAAAAATATGAATTGTTTGCTGAAGCTAATGTAGCCTGAATTAAAGAAATAACATTGCATGTGGAAAAGAAGCATTATAGAATAATTGGTTGCATCTATATTACATTTTAGACTTCCTACACAATGAGCAAAAAAAATAAAAAAGTAAAACATTAAAAATAGACTCCTACATATCAGCTTGAGAATATTAGCATATTATGTTTTTTTTTTTTTTAAATCACAACTTCTGTTGCTTCTAACAAAGATGCTTCATTCTACAGCTCTTCATCTGTATTCATTGAGCTTGGACATTCTCAGAATTCAGGATGGACGCTGTGCCTGTGAGGCTCCCTTTCCTTCCCTTCTCTATTCTGGTTTTTCATCAAGCTGCAGTGATTTGTGTGCCAGAGATGCCAGGGATGCTGGTGAACATGACCCACTCAGCTCAGTAAGAAATCCTTGACTTCAGCCTTTGTTTTGCAGGAGCAGGGATTCAGAAACAACATGAATGACAGAAAGGAGATAAGAGGCCAAGCCTGGGAGGATAGACACATGTTGTTGACTTTGTGAAGGGAATGTGAGGGGCGTGATAAATAAAACTAGGATGGTATATCCTCTGGCTGCTACAGGAAGGAAAGAGAAAGCTGGAATTCTGTTACTAGGCTGTAGCCAGGAGCTGTAAGGTTAGACTAACACAATATATCTTCTTAGAGTAGTAGAAATCCAAGGCCATACAGAGACAGCTTTCATGAAGAGAGCCTCATTTTGTACATTATGCTTAAAATCAAGTTTCATATCTTTAAAAAGAAAATTATTTTACAATAACTTTAAACATCAGCAAAACCAACTAAATATACTTTGCCACTTGGATAATTAAATTAGAAAAATAAATGAATTGAAGTATATAAAATGTGCATGAGAGGCAGAAGTCTACTGGATGGAAAGCTAGCTGGCACTGGAATCAGGAAAACCTGGATTCAAGTACTGCCTTAGATACATACTGGCTGAATGCTATACCACTCTCAGTGGGCTGTAGAATTGTGAGACTATAAGGTACGTGATGCTCTGCATATGTGAAAGAAAGTTCTCCACCAGGAGTTTCCCCATGGATGAAATCATACCTGTATATCCACTCCCACCCACCTTTCTTCACAACAGAAAATTATACAGTAACATTCATTTTTGCAGCTTTGTCTCCTCCAGCTAGGTGGAGCAGTGGATAGAGCATTGGGCTTGGGTTCAGAAAGACCTAAGTTCAAATCTGGGCTCAGATGCTTACTACCTGTGTGACCCTGGGCAAGTCATTTAACCCTATTTGCCTTCATTTAATTATCTGTATAATGAGCTGGAGAAGGAAATGGCACACCACTCTAGCATCTTTGCCAAGAAAATCTCAAATGGGGTCACAAAGAGTCAGACAAGACTGATCAGCAATAACTTTTCATATCCTGCCCTATTTTTACTAGTATATCATAATGTATGCCCAAAATATAGGACAGCCAGAAGAAAATGTCTCCCCCTCCCCTCACCAGATACTGTGTTGAAAGTTCATCTTAAATGATCAAGAAAAATAAAGGAAATCACTTTCTATAGTAGGACTTAGATTTTTTTTGCAAACATACCCTGCAGTGGGGGCAGTATAC
This sequence comes from Pseudochirops corinnae, assembly GCA_028646515.1. NCBI lineage: Eukaryota > Metazoa > Chordata > Mammalia > Diprotodontia > Pseudocheiridae > Pseudochirops > Pseudochirops corinnae. The sequence goes on from JAQQSV010001304.1 coordinate 42,168, forward strand.
AAGTGCTATAGACAATAGGTTAGAGTTAATGTTGTTTTCCAAAGTAATGTTAGAAAAAGATCTTACTCATTTAGCACTGATTGCTCTTTACAAAAGATTCATTTCCCTCTATCAGGATTGTTTAACCCAATGTTGAGAACTTGTTAAACAACAATTATACCTCTTGCAATTCAATGAGTTTACTGTATAGTTCTATTCATTTTATTTGATGCACCTAAAAACAGCATAAATAGCGAGGTTGTACAGTGAATAGAGCGCTGGCTCTGGAAGACTAATTTTCCTGAGTTCAAATCTGGCCTCAGACACTTACTATCTTTGTGACCCTGGTCAAGTCACTTAATCCTATTTGTCTCAGTTCCTCATCTGTTTAAAAAAAAAAAAAGAGCTGGAGAAGGAAATGGCCAACCAGTCCAGTGTATTTGCCAAGAAAATCCCAAATGGAGTAATAAAGAGGCAGACATGACTGAAAATGACTCAACAACAACAAAAGACATTCTAAGAAGGGGTCTGTCTACAGGCTTAACTAAACTGCCAAAGGTGCCCATGACACAAAGAGGTTAAGAAGCCATTGTGAAGGTGAAATTGGAGCTGAAATATACTCCAGGAGAATTTCCATCTAAAATTTGGAAGAAAAGGGAATTTTGAAATACTATTTTCCTCATTTTAAACATCAAAAAAGTAAGAATGATTTTAATTTTCTGCTCCAGAAAATAAGAAGAAAATAAACTGAATAGAAATAGGTCTCTTTCATAAATTAACATTAACACATCCATCTGGTGGCTTTTTAGTCTACTTTGGCTGAGGGAGGTTCAAGATCCTTTAAGTCACATTGAATTTCTTTAACTCTAGGCATAAGTGGCATTTATTATAAGAATGTGAAGAACAGAAAATAATGGTTAAAACAAACAAAAACGGCTTTCCAAATGGTAGAGACAACTTCCTTTTAGGCATACAGAACAAATACAAAGATAAGCAAGATGTGTTAAGAATAGTTTAACTTGACTGAATAGCAGAAATAATAGTTCCTCTCAATTTTTCCCACACTTCTCTTCCATTGTCTCCTTTTGTGTATATATGGGTTCTTGTATCTTTCTTTTTTTCTCTCCTGTGCATCTACTTTGCTATCTCTCTCTTTTCACATCATTGCACCTATTGAGGCAGCTGGTGACACAGTTGATAGAGTGTTGGGCCTGGAGAAAGGAAGACCTGACTTCAAATGCAGTCTCAGATATTTATTAGCTGTGAAACTCTGGGCAAGTCATTTGACTTCTGTTTGCTTTGGTTTCCTCAACTGTAAACTGAGGATACTAACGGCACTTACATCGCCAAGTTGTTATGAAGATCAAATGAGGTAATATTTATAAATAAGAAAGGAAAACAGTGTCAGATACATAGTTGGTGGTATGGAAATACTTATTCCTTCCCCCTCACTCCCTTCTCTCTGTGGTCATCAGGGTATGCAGATTTCACTGATTTTTTCTTTTTAGCTTTTTTTTTTTCTCTTTGCCTTTTTTTCCTTACTTAAGATAAAAGTGATTGCATTTCTGGTCAAAACTATATTTGAGACCCATCACTGTTGTAAGTCGTCAAAGTATGAAAAGAAGGTTTTGCAAATTACTCTGTAATTTGTAAATATGTGTGCATGTGTGTATATGCATGCTCACATGTATATATATATATATATATATATATATATACATAAATATGTGAATATTTACATTCTATTTTATTAGCTGATAATGCAGAGGAATTAAATATTTTGCATTTTTCTAAAGACCAAATAATAATGATTAAAACTCAAACATGAAACCCGATTTGCTTCTCATTATTATATGATCCTTGGTTGGATTTTTCTCTTTCTCTGAAGGTTGCTATTGGTGTTCACTTGTTTCCTGTCAGACTCTTTGCCACCCCATTTGGTGTTTTCTTGGGTGGAGTGGTTTGCCATTTCCTTCTCCAGCTCACTTTACAGATGAGGAAATTGAGGCAAACAAGGTTGAATGATTTGCCCAAGATGACACAACTAGTATGTGTCTAAGGCCAGATTTGAACTCTTCCATATCTGAGTCTTCCTGACTCCAGGTTTTAGCACTCTCTCCACTGAACCACCTAGCTGCTTTGACATATTGAAAAGGATTGCGTTCCTGGTCTAAAGTATTTGGGACTTATAAAGTTTCATCAAGAATAATTCTTAGATAAATCCCAGGGAGTATGCCACTAATATCTATAATCTACCACAATTTGTAGGTAACATATTCATAGAGAACAGTACATTTGAAAAAAAAAAACTTTCAAAGAAATGTTTTTTGTTGAAATATTAAATATCATAGGAAAAATGCCATATTTTTAAAACAAAATGGAGACATAAAGAAATAGATTTTCCAAGGATCTTTGGCAATATCACTTTCTCTGGTTCAATTCCACTCACTTCAATAAGCATGCATTAGGCACTTACAGTATATCACACTTTGTTATAGATTAGAATGTCTCTGATGACCCTCTCTCACTTTTCACTGAATACAAATTAAAGCAAAACTATTTCTCTTGAACCAGAATCATTCTCTAGTCTGCACATGTGGACCTGTACATAGGTTAGCAGTACTTATCTACCCTGGAGATAGGCCTCTATCTTCTCTGCACACTAGGAAAAGACTTAGAGAACAGGCTTCAACTTGTAATTCAGAAGGAGAAAAGATAGAGCATCCATTGCTTATCCTCAAGCAAATGAATTTAACATAGAATTGGAACATGTTCTTTGGAGGCCTTGAAAGTGAAAATTAAATCTTAAGCTCTCGACCTCTACTGGCATGACGTGCAATGCAAAGGAATGAGATATATTAAAGATACTGGAATTCTGATATGAAATGCAAAAAGGGTAGTAGCATATTTCACAGCAGAAAAAAAAACACCTTAGCCCCGAGTTGAAAAAAGCGGATTCTCTAATCACTTAGCATTAATAATTCCAAGGATAACATTACCTACTGTCACATTAGACTCAGTCAATGGGAAAAACAAACATCTTTCCTTTTTGAAAGATAATCCTCCTTGTACATTAGCCCCATCTGGAAACTCCATGAACTCCTAGGGGCTACCATTAAAGGCCCAGTCACTTAATTACTCTGTCAATGAACCATAGTGTAACCTGAATGAAGCTTCTAGAAATGTATGACAGTCTCAGGAACAGTTTAGATGTCAATCATTTAAGTTCATAAGCTTAAATTCCTCCCTTTGAGGTTAGGTCTTATGAAGTCATCTCTGACAATAGGGCTAGTATTGACAACATGGAGGACAAGATTAGAAGAGCCAGAAATTGGACAGGTTAAGGACCACAGGAACTCCAGAGACCTGAATCACACAGTGGACCTTGGTGGAGTTCACACGACTAGCAAAAGGGCTATGGATGATATCTAGGTATCAAGACTGGCCCAGGACTTTTCAATGCCAGACTAGCCTTCTTGCTGTTACTGATACATGATATTCCATCTCCAGTCTCTGTGTTTTTGCACAAGTCGCTTTCATGCCTGGGATACCCTCCTTTCTCATCTCCACCTCTTAGAACCCTATCAGATTAGCTAAAATGGCCATCATTTCACCAGACGTGTCCTAGTCTCCTCAGATATCACTGCTTTGCCACCTACCCCCAACCGTCCAGATTACCTTGTATATGTTTTGTATATACAAAAATATTTGTGTGTATACATGCATATGTGTATATATAACATATATTTAGATACACATGTCTGTGTGTGTGTGTGTGTATGTGTGTGGTGTCTCATGTCACAATGTAAATTCCTTAAGGACTGTTTTGCTTTTGTCTTTGAATCTCCAATACCTAGCCCAGTGCTTGGCACATGGTGGGCAATGGGGATATAAAACGATTGTAAAACATGGTTTTTGCCCTCAAAGAGCTTACAGTCTAATAGGGAAGAAAATAAACAAATATGTATAAACAAATAATGTATAGGATAAATAGGAAATAATTAATGGAGGGAAGACACTAAGATTGAGAGGTTTCCTATCAGAGTTAGGATTTTAGCTGGGACTTAAAGGAAGCCATGGAGAGCCATGGGTGGAGAAGAAGAGAAAGAGAACATTCCAAGCATGGGGACACCCAGAGAAAATGCTCAGAGCTGAGAGATGGAGTGTCTTGTTTGTGGAACAGAAAAGAAACCAATGTCACTGGATCAAATAATTTGTGGTAGGGAACGATGTGTAAGAAAAATGGAAAGGGGAGAGGTTAATAAGGCCTGCAAACGTCAGAGGGTTTTGTGGTTATTCCCTGAGGCGATAGGAAGCCACTAGAGTTTATTGAGGAGTGGGGCATGGTTGGGCCAGTGATTTAAGAAAATCACTTTGGTGGCTGAATGGAGGATAGATTGTAGTGTGAAGAGACTTGGGGAAGGCAATCTTAGCCACAGATTGAGATAGTCTACCATTAACCTTCTAGGAAGGTCCTAGAACCACGCTCATTCTCTTAAATTTTCAAAAGAGTTAACATTAAGTTGGGACTAACTTAATTTTGTGAGTCTCTGTGGCTCCTAGTGGGTCTCTGTGGCCTAAGAAGTCAAATGTAAAAACATTAAAACACGGGTTTGACTGAAATAGTCCAGATTTTTGCAAATTTGAGAGCCAAATGGAACATGCAGGTCACCAAAGCTCTCCTCTAATGCTTCCTCACAGTTGGAGGATACGCTAAATTTTGAAGACTATTCCAAGGGAAAAACATCTATGGAAGGTCCTACCAAGTTGTAAAGGCTTTCAGTATATTCTTGGTAAAAAATTATATCTGTTATCTGAGGTCTAGCCTAGCCAAGTTCAGAGTACCTCCTCATCACCAAAGTGACTGAAGCTAGTGGATTTTGGACTGTAGTAGCTGTCAAAATTTATCTTCTGTTTTTACCTCAGTTTGTATCAAAGGCCATCTTTTGTTATAGAGTATTATGATCTGGCTCAGGGAATATGTGTTGGGGGGGAGAGTACTCATATTGCTAAAATTACAAAATGTCAAAGAATTGAAATAAGAATGAGTGAGTCTTCATCCTGTGAAAAACTCTGGGCTGTCTCTGCTCTGATTTTAGCTATATACAGACTAAATCTAAAGCCTTCTTCATAACACATAGATATTTTAAAAACAGTTGTATGTTAGTGAATGAAAGAATAAATCAATTTTACAAAGTATTTATTGTTTACTCTGTGTCCAGTACTGAACTGAGTGCTGGGGATACAAAAAGAAAAACAAAACAACACTTTTTCTTAAGGAACAGCCATTCTAATAAAGGAGACAACACATATGGAAGGTTCTATCTATGTATGAGTTGAATAGTAAGTCTATAGCTTGGTGCTTAGAGGTCCTGGTATATTCTCTCCTAACAAAGAACTTGGAAAGCTAAGGGCAGCTTGTAGATACCAGGTTTGCTATACTTTCTCTACCACTCTAGTCATAAGTCTAAGTGTGGTGGCTATAGAAGAAGAGATAAAAGCAGACATTGCATTGAGGGCCCCAGAATTGGTGACAGCATTGATACTACCTCATCTGCCCTAGTCACCAGGCATTACCAGGGTTCTGAGTATCCTAATCTGAAAAATAGTCATTTATGTAGGCATCCAGGTGGTGTACTGGATAAAGGGCTGGTCTTAATGTCAGAAAGGCCTGACTTCAAATCCTACCTCAGACACTTACTAGCTGTGACACTAGACAAGTCAATAAACCCATTTCAGCCCCAGTTTCCTTATTTGTAGAATGGGGAATGGTAATAGCATCTTTTTCATAGAGTTGTTGTGAGGACCAAATGAGATACTATATGTGAAGTGCTTTGCAAACATTAAATGTTATCATCATCATCATCACCAATATTATTTAGACCTATGTGCAGAGGAGGAGTGACAAGCAACAACATCTCTGTGCCTTCCCCACTTCCCAGCCCCAGTACCACACAGTGTTCATATATCTTGTTTTTGTCTAGCTCACATCTCTTTATGTACCTATGTATCCTTCTCCTTGTGATCACTTTTCCTTACGCTGCCCTTACCCCACAAAGATGTGCCCTCTTCCAGAAGATCAAGGTTTAAATGGAGTGTGTGCCACATGAAAATGTACATGTGTGCCTGTATATACAACATATACTGGGTGTACCAAAAGGACTTACCCACTGCACTTTTAAGCTTCTGTAGCTTAAAAGTGCTCTAAGAATTTTGTAACACTATATATGTCACAGAATCACATAGAACAAAAAAAATCTCAAGTTGAAGGCGACCTCATTTGCTATTTACTCCAACCTATATCTGAATAAGAATGCCCTCCATGCCATACCCAAAGGGGAGTCATCTGGCCATTGCTTGAAAAGAGGAGAAGCCTACTATGTCCCAGCACAGGACATTATATTTTCATATTTCAGTACAAAAGCAAATGCACATGCAATGCCACCTTCCCGATACCTTCCACAACACCATGAATAGCTATCAGTAATATTAATGCATAATGAATTGAACATATGTGAGAGAAATATTAAGTAAGGTAAAAACAAAACAGATTAAGCCAGAGAGCGAAGCTAATATATCTGTTGATAAAAATCCCTAGGAAATATCTCACAGCCTAACACTAACTAGAAGAGAAAGAAGAAAATTACTTATTATCCCAGTAAAAGTTGATGATATAAAAATAGTAAAATCATCCATAAAGCTGTCTTTGAAATGTGTCAGATTTGAAATAAAATCAAGCATGTCCGTTAGGTAGATGAATTACCAATCAAAGCAATGGGTGCAGCATTGATAAAGTATCTTTCCATGAGTTTTCTTAAGACTGAACAAAGAGTTTTCACCAATCAAGAAAAACAATAGCCAATGCCACTGTTAATGAAAATATGTGGTATGCTTTAAGGCCAGCCTCAGGGGAAAAAGTTGTGAAATGGGCCAAATTTATCTTAGGTTCTCTTGTCTCTGTGTTTGTGGCATGCTCCCCACACATCCCAGGCACTAATTCGTTTTTTGTTTTTTTCCTTTAAATCATAGGTTTAGAGATAGAAAGGGTCTTAGTGGTTGTCTGGCCCTATCTCCTCATTATACAGATAAGAAATTTGAGTCTCAGAGAAATTAAGTGATTTAGTATCATAGATTTAGAGAAGGAAGAATCCTGAGAAATCCAACCCCTCATTTTATAGAACTGAAGCAAACAGAGGATAAATGGCTTGCCCACAGTCACATAGCTTACGTATCTGAGCAGAATTTGAACTCAAGTTTTCCTGATTTCAAGACCAGTGTCCTGTCTACTGAACTACAGGGTCACAGAGATCCTAAGTGATGGAGTCTAAATTAAGTCCACTGAACCCATTTGCCACTCTTTCCCCTGTAAAATGCTGTCTCTTAGTCTGTCAGGAACCCCTACCACAACACCAGAGTCTAGTTCCTGGTTACTACCTGATGCTCTAGACCAGCGGTTCTCAACCTGTGGGTTATGTTCAATTTGTAACAATGAAAATACATCCTGCATATCACATATTTATATTACAATTCATAACAGCAGCAAAATTACAGTTATGAAGTAGCAACAAAAATAATTTTATGGCTGGGGGTCACCACAACATGAGGAACTGTATTAAAGGATCGCGGCATTAGTAAGGTTGAGAACCACTACTCTAGAGAATCCCTCATATGTCGTTAAAGAATATTTATCTATCATGAGCAGAGAGGATCTTGGTTTTCTATTTGGATTTCCAGCACTTAACACAATTATTTGCACATGATAAGTGCACGTGGTAATAAATACTTAACTTTCTTCCTTCCTTCCTTCCTTCCTTCCTTTCTTCCTTCCTTCCTTCCTTCCTTCCTTCCCAGTTTCATTGTTCCATTGTTTCCTTTCTTCATTCCTTCCTTTCTCCCTTACTCCATCCCTCTTTTTTCTTTCCTTCCTTCCCTTTAGACCTTGTTCCTTCCTATTTTCCTATGTGAAAAGCAAGTGAAAAAATCCATGTAGATGAGTAAAATAACACATTTATATTTTTCCTGTCATGCAAACAACTATACATATATAAACATGAGTTTTGGGGGGAGTCTTACTTGAATGGTGGGAATTTACATACTACCAGAAGAATAGTAGCTGCTCATCTATCCTACCTAGAGTCTACTTGAACATGAGCTGGTAATGAGATCAGTGTGAATGTGTCCAAGATACAGATTTGGAATCAAATGACCTGGGTTCATATCCCTGTGTTTCTACTTTCTACTTGAGTGACCTAATGTAAGTTAACTTGATCTATCTTGGTCTTAGTTTCCTAAGAAGTAAAATGAGGGGATTAGGTGACCTGTAATGTTCCTCTCCTCTCAAAATCTATAACCTATAGAATTAGGAGCTTATTCCTAAAATAATAAAAATAAGCAGATAATTAGTAATTCTGGGCATTGTGAGGACTAAAAAGTGCAGGATCACTTGGTGAAATCTTATCAGTTATTTGACAGTTGAATGTTATAGCAATTGGTGGAAAAAGATAATCAACACAACATTGATTAGATGCCACTGCTGAAAATGAAATGTACCTTCAGATGTAAATAGTTATTGTCCAAGACTGGGACCTCACATTACTTCTTAAGTTGGTAGGAAATAATTTTGTAATAAAAAATGTGGTTTTAGCAATATAGGGAATTCCCAGGTAGGAACCTCCCCCCCCCTCCCAATCAGGGCAGATCTGTCTGGCCTTGCTTTGTATGTTACAGCCCTAGAGAGATGCCCCGAGAAAAATGAAAGGTGAGGTGACCCATCCAGGACCACACAGCCAGCGGTGGGTCTTAAATGCAGAACTTCCTGACTCAGAAACCAGTTTTTAATTAATGAAAATTCTTGTCACACTCAATGCTTTTGTCTTTCCTTTGGTTATCATCTTCAATTTGTCCTGTATTTATCTTCTTTTACCTACTTATTGTCTTCCACATTAGACTCTGAGCTCTTGAGATCAATGGCTTTTTTTTTTCTTTATATGTCAGGGCTCAGCAGAGTGCTTGGTACTTACTAGGTGCTTAATAAATGCTTGCTGACTTGACTTGAACCAATGTGGTATAGCGAAAAGAGCTCAGGCTCTAGAGATAGAGGATCTGGCTTTCAAACCCACCTCTCATGCAGATGACCTGAGTGACTCCTAAATCATCTTTAGATCTCTATTTTCTCATCACTAAAATGGGGGATTATATTAGATATGCTCTGAGACTCTAGCTCTAGATCTATTATGGTATGACCTAAAAAAAATAAGAGAACTATTAAATTTTAATCAATTCATATTTATTTAAAGACTGAGAGTAAGACAAGGAAAAAAACAACAACAACAATAACTAATGTAGTGTTATATTCAATTAATAAATGAATAACTAGAAGAGAAAACTGGAAATCTGATCCATATATAATCAAGTGCTGAAAGACTCTCCATCTGCCTTCGTTGGTTTCTCTTCCCTGGACAAATCCTAGGAATTTCTTCTTGTAGGTTTGTGCTGACCTGTTCTCTAGCCATGGGTTGAAGAATCAGGATTATTATCTAGGACAGGTAATTCTCTACACTTCATTTAGATCTTTCCCCTTTTCATTTCTTTCCTTTTAGGAATCAACACTATCTGTTACTGTCCAAATGTTCCTGCAGTTGTACTTGTCTCCTACAGAGTGACTTGCTTTTGGGGAAGTTCCATTTTTGTACATAAAAAATAATCAATAAAAATGCATTTTTGAAAGGAAGAACTATACATTTAAATGGCGAAAAAGGAAAAAATGGAGAATTTTCTTACTCCAAAAATAATTTTATATAATTTCTCTGTCCTTTTCCTACTCAAATTCTGAGATGGTCTTATTCAGAATGTGGTTCCTCAATACTAATTATCCTCACTGATTTCCTTACCCCACCAAAGAGGAGAGCAAAGTGATTTCAGTAGAAATCTAGCTTTCTTTTGCCATAGTACAGGAAGCTATAAAATGTCAGTCAGTGATGGAGCTAAAAAATTCCTAAAGGAAAGGATGGAGCCGAGTAGGGAAGAAGAAACAAGACAAGAAAAGTGATTTTGGTGAAAGAAGGAAGGAGAGAGAGAGAGAGAGAGAGAGAGAGAGAGAGAGAGACAGAGACAGAGACAGAGACAGAGACAGAGACAGAGACAGAGACAGAGACAGAGACAGAGAAACAATAATTCTCCATCAAAGGAAATAGCAGGGCACCAAGTAATCATTCTGCAATGCAATTTTAACAATTAAGATAGAAGGTCCTAGGCAAACATGAGCTCTTTTGGTTAAAGATAATTATTTATAAAGGGAACCTGAGGACACTTTCTGGGCAATCATTTCAATAGTTTAGAGGGGTGATGGAGAGATTCCATTGTACTATCCCAGGTGTCACATTCACCTTCAATAACCAACGAAAAAGATCATTCATAGTGTAGAAACATAAGACATTGAAATAAATGAATAACTTTTCACTTATTTTTGACTCTACCCCATGTGAGGATTGATTGAAATAATTAGGGACATTTAGCCTAGTGGTAAGGAAACTTAGGAAGGATGCATTATCTATCAAGTACTTAGGATCATAGAATTCACAGTCTAAGAACTGGAAAGGACTTTAGAGGCCATTTAGTTTAACCCCTTCATTGTACAGATGAGGAAACTGAGGTTGGAAAGAGGTTAAGTTATGTGCTTAGGGTCACCCAGCTAATGTCTAAAGAAGGATTTGAGTATAAGCCTTCCTGAGTCTGATTCTAATACTTTACCTACCATGTCAGAAGATAGATAGTTCTCAGAGGAAAGAAATAGAGTTAATGTGTAAAGTATCAAAGAGTAAACTTTAGACTTGATATTAGGGAAAATAAACTAAAACTCTTCATAATTAGTAGAGCTATCAAAAGTAGAATGAGATACTTCAGGAAGTAGTAGATTTCCCTTCATTCAAGGTTCTTGGTTAAAGGTTGGAGGATAATTTGTTGGATGTATTTTAGTATGGATTATAAATCAGATAAAGGTTAGACAGCATGGCTCCTGAGGTACTTCTCAATCCAAAATTCAATAATATACTAAATTTAGTCATTTGGAACAGATTTAAACCATATGAAAGAATATTCTCCACTTCCCCACTCATCCTGCCTTTAAAAAACACAATTAAAAATAAATCTCAAACTTACAACAAAACTTCAGAAGACTTTAGGGCATTAAAAATACTGGGAAATATTGATAGTGTATACATATGTATAAGAGGGAGCATAGTTCAGTGTGAATAACAGTGAATTTTAGAGTCGGAGGACAAGGGTTCAAATCCTATATCTAGCATTTGCTAAGCAAAGGGATTGAAAGTCAGAAAGAACTGAGTTCAAAATCTGCCTCTGACACTTACTAGCTATATTACCCTAGGAAAGTTGCTTATTCTCTCTCCACCTCAGAATTTTTTTTCTTCTATAAAATGAAGATAATAGCAGCACCTAACTTACAAAATTGATGTGAAGATGAAATGAAATAATTTTGCAATCTCCAAAGCACTATATAAAGGATAGTTAGCAGTACAGTTACTACTTTGTGACCTTTCTGGGTCTCAGTTTCCTCATTTGTAAATTAAGGAGTAAGTTTGGGAATGGATCTCCTCTAGGATTTAATCCAGATCTAAATCTATAGTACTATGTTATATTTTACACAAGGATTCAGGCACACTCATGTAGAGGAAGTATTATGTAGGAACAGAAATCTAACCTTGGAGTTTGGAAGTTCTTGGTTCAAGTCTTACTTAATACTTAACCTTTTAGTGCTCATAGAGCAGTTCTTTAAGACTATAAAATCCATCCATCCATCCATCCATCCATCCATCCATCCATCCATCCATCCTTCCATCCAACCATCCATCCATCCATCCATCCATCCATCCATCCATCTATCCATCCATCCATCCATCTTTCTATCTATCTATCTATCTATCTATCCATCCATTCAAGGGCTCTATCACAGGGTCTGTGAACTCAAATGGGAAAAAAAAAATACATCTTTTGGTTTCCTTTGTAATACCGTGTATTTTATCTTGTGCATTTAAAAACATTGTTCCCAGAAAGGATCCATCAATTTAACCAGATTGCCAAACACACACAAAAAAATAATTTATGAATTTGTGATGTATTGAAAAGGGATGAGAAGAGAACAGAGAGGGAGGAGAGAGTAAATCTCTGCTATTCAATGTGGACAGTTTCTTAAGGGTTAAGCTAAGCAAATAAACCACAATCATATAGGGAAATGACAATGACTTACTACTGTAGGAGCATTGAATAGGAACCATATCTCACCGTTCAATAACACAACTTGCTCCCTTGAGGACCTTTCCTCTTTGTGCTACTGAAGTGGAGGATATCCTGTTGTTGGGCACAGGTGGTCAATTAATTAACTGATTGGGATGATTCCCTTGTTTATGTTTTCATGTACACATTTGCCTCAGGTAAATACAGCAACTTAGTTGACACCTGCAAGCCCATGAAGATTACGTCTAGGTGGCATGATGATGCACAGAGCACTAGACCTACAGACTTGAAGACTTGACTTTCAAATCCAGCTTCAGATACCTATTAGCTGTGTGATTCTGACCGAGTAACTTAGCCTCTGTTTGCCTCAGTTTCCTCAACTGTAAAATGGAGATAATAACAACCCCCACTTTGCAAGATTGTCGTGAGGAAGGTCACGTAAGATATTTTGTAAAGGACAGCACGGTGTGTGACCCATAGTAGGCACTGTACAAATACTTATTCCTTTTCCTTCCCCATCTGAAGTCCAGCAGTGCTTATCAGTTGGGGAAACCCTTATGAAACAATCTACTGAGGGCATAAGCATACCACCTTCCAACAAGATTATTTCTGTTAACTAATAATGAGACTTTCCTGTAAAATCTCAAGGTTTATAAAACATTTTACAATAATCTACCGAATTAGACACAAATAAAATTGATCAAGGAGGAAAATAATGAGATGCATGTTACCTCTTGGTAGACTCCAGAGCTAGAACTAGGACAGGGTGGTGGGAACTTGCCCCTGTGGTAGAAAATTTAGAGATACTGTCATCACTATAGAAGAGGAGATGGGAGGATGACACCTAGGCGAGGTAGAACCCAGAGTGAGGAAAATGAGAGCAGCTAAGGATTGACTTGGATATGACTCCAGCTTGATGTAATGGGGTCTTTGGATGAGGGTGTCTAGTAGCCATTGATGGACTAAAGTTCAGATCAAACTTCAGTGTGGCAATGGGGACCTCACCCTCTCCCCAGTAAGCCAGTTTCCTTACTGACAACAAGGGGGTGTCCAATACCCAAGTGACAAGAAAAGGAAAGGCATGTAGGGGTGGTGGCTTTTGAATATATTTGCTGCCCATACCTATTCCATCCAGTGCAGACCTCTGAGGAAGAAATTGCTGGACTTTCCTTCCTCGGGGCTAAGTGAGCTTATATTCAGAGTCCACTTGAAAAGTAATGGTTATCCCCCTACAAGCCACACTCATTCTCATGTAACCCGAACCTAGGTTTCTGGAAGTGCTAGTGTTGCTCAGGAATACTATTAATAATTGCTAACATTTATATAGCTTCTACTATGTATCAAGCACTGTGCAAAGTATTTTATGAATATGACCTTGTTTAATCCTCTCAACAACCTTGGGAGATAGGTGCTATTTGCATTCAATTTTCAGGTGAGGAAACTGAGGTACTAAATGAGTTGCCTAAGGTCACACAGCCTAATAAACATTTGTATCTGCATTTGAATTTGGGTCTTCCTGCCTCCAGATTTAGCAATCTATCCACTAAGCCTAGCTGCCCATTATGAATAACCAGGACCAAAGAGCACTGGGATCAGAATCAGGAGATATTTGAAGTGGACCCTGTCCTGACGCTAAATCTGAGCCTATTCTTCTTTCTCCATTACATAAGAGGGGTGGACTGGGTGCTGTCAAAGGTCCATCCCAGTCTTAATAGCATGTATGTCTAAGTTTGGATTTTATTTGACTTTTTCTTAATTAAGCCATGTTTCATTATGAGCATGTTGTTTCCCTTTGTTATAGAAAATCATAGAATGATAGGATCATAGTTTTAGAGCTGGAAGGAACTGAGAAGTCATCTATTCCAGCCCATTTATAATTATGAAAGAAGATGAGACCCAAGAAAGTTATGTGGCTTGTCAAAGGTCATGCTGGGAATGACTAGCAAAGGCACAATTTCATTACGGGTCCTTTAACTTGAGAGTTAGAGGTCTTTTCAATATACCAAGCCATCTTCTTCTCTCTGAAGTCTCAGACTCCTCCTTCATAAAAATGAAGAATTTATACTAAATGATCCCTAATATCCTTTCTACCTCTGGCACTCTAATGTACTATAAAGCTGTTTTTTTTTTTTTGAGGGGGAGAGTTGGGGGAAAAACAAGAGGGGGTAGGCTTTAAGTTACTTCTCTCCAAAACTATTAATTTATTCCTTACCTACAATAACCTGGCTTCTTGGATGCTAAGGATAAAGAAACAACTGATCTTAGTACTAGTCATCTCAACTAATTAATTAAAATAAGAAACTACCAGATGATCTGCTTCCTGTCCCTGCAGACAGTCTCTCCAGGAGAAAGCAATTTCCTGATATGGGGTCAAGAGTCCTCCCCACTTTCCCCAATGCCAGTGAGGGTATCTTTCAGGCAACTTGCCCCAGACACAATTTGTTGTTCTTGCTCTGGGTGTAAAAATTGCTTATTACAGCTCTGTTGTTCCTGCAGAACTTTTAGGGCCAGAGATAATTGACCTGTACATATTTGGAAGGTACCCTCCACTCCTTGGAGGAACAATGCCACAAAAAAATGAATGTTATGGGCAAGATTGTTCCAGCTCCATAAAACTCTTAACTTGGCACTATAAGTACTCCCTATTTTTTTTTTTTTAATAAGGGGGAAAAGTTCTCAGCTAACTTGTTTTCCTGCCATGCTACAGCTTCTGTCTAGTAACACAAATAATCTAGTGATGAACCCTGACTATCATGAGAAAATGGCAGGTGACAGAGGACACATTCCATATTGCAATTTTAACAAACCAAGCATTCATCCAGATAAATACCTGCCTCAATTTACAGACAATTATTGTAGAGGAGAACAGAGATCAGTGTCCAACAGCAATTTAATTGTTTAGATCAAAGAATTAAAAAAAAAACAAAAACCTCAATAACACTTATCAGTGGTGCTTATCTGGGGCCTGCATGTTGAAATGGTAACAGGCTTATTATAACTAGAAGAGGGCTGAATTTTCTTTCTTCCTTTTGTTTCTAGGAGAGGGTATTTTAAAAATTTTTTTACAGAATCAGCAACCAACAATGGTCTTCCAGATCATCTAGGCATATCAACTTTGACACTAAAATTTCATGTAGATTCTTAGACTGATTCATCTCCTATTTAACTCACCCAATGTACATTAATCTTGCTTGTACCGGTAAATGAAAGTCATTCTTTTCCTTTTATCCTATGTCTTCAGCCTGCATGCTTTACATTCACGCCCTCCCCAAGCATCTAGCAGTCAAGCTAGACCATTGTGTCATCTTTTAACTTCCATTTTCTTATGCTCTACCCCAGCCCCTTTCTACGTCTCCTTTCCTAGTAAAAAGTTCTCTATACTTGTCTTTATTATTCAGGGTTTGAACTGTATCTTTTAATATTTGTATCATTAGCTCTTAATGCAATGCTTGTCATGGTAAACTTTCATGAAAGCTTTCTACTTCATTCATTCATTCATTCATACCATTAATTAACTCATCCAAGACAAGAAGACAAAAAGAACCATGTGGACCACACAATTACATTCAGTATGATAATGGTTTTAAAAGTTGTGTTTTTTTCAAGTTATTTATTCCCCAACTCCTTGATCCACACATTCCCCACCCTCACTGGTGGGATTGCTCTGTTCCATTCATGTCCATTCTCCTGAGTCACTTTGTGATGGACCTCAATAATATGAAAAAAGTGGCCACAATTAGAGGCACATTTTTGACCATCACACATAGAGCAAAATGGGCCATGAAGACATCAAATGAGTGACCATTGTACTCAGACTTAGCTCCCAAGGCCCTCACAAAAGGAAATAAATAAGAATAGAGTATATTCATTTTTTTATTCGTTAGAGCTGATTTTAGGTAGAACTATCTTAATTACCTAGTTACTTTTACTTTAAAGATAATACAGAATCAAAGATGATATGGGATCAACCTTAGAGACCATGTAGTCTGAGTCTCTTGTTTTACAGAAGGGGAAACTGAGGCCCAGAAAGTTGAAGCAACTTGTCTATAGTCACACAGGTAATACATGGCAGAGCCAGAATCTAAACCTATCTCTTTCCACGGCATCATACTGCTTCCTGATTTAGTAAACATTTATTCAAAACCTAGTATGCATCAGGCATTGTACTAGGTGCTGAGATATGAAAACAAAATTCAAAATAGGCCCTGATCTCAAGAAATTTGTCTTCTACTGGACCAGTAGTCTAGATGATTGGCCCATATGAGTAACTTTCCATGAAAAGCCTACCCTGATGATCTAAGAGTAATATAAGGGTTGGAAGGGACCTCAGAGGCCATCTAGCCCAACCTGTGCATGAAAGGTACATCCTCAAGATTAACACATGCAATGAATTGCAAGTTCCTTGAGGAAAGGACTCGTACCTTGTACATATTTTGTATTCCCCAAAGTCTCTTGCACAGGCTTGAGGACAAAGCTTAATATATCCTTGTACACTGACCTCCAGACAGAGAGACCCCATAGCCTTTTGGTACTTTTGATCTGTACTGTTTAATCTCATACATTCCATCAACAAGTTCTTCTTCAATATCTTTAGATCCTGGGTAGCAGGCCCCTTTCTTCAAAAAAGGAACAGAAGTGATTCCCAATCTCCTTTGACAATTTGGAGCAGGTGTCACAAATCTAGGATTATCATCAGTCCAGGCATTTTTGGAGACTAGCACTTTGATGTTCTACTTAAGCAGGGAGGTTGTTGGCATTCCAGGTTCTAGTTAGCTAATAAGGGTTAGGTAGTCTTTCTTTCCAGTTTCTGACCATTATGGATGATATAATGTAAAAACCGAAGAATTAATGAGCAATAACACTAAATATTTGTGGCCCCCAAGAGATAAATAAAAATCACATGGGACAAATGGCAAAGAGCACTGGATTTAAGTCAAAAGAACTGGATTCCTATTATGACAACTTATTAGTGACTTCAAACAAGTCACTGAAGCTTCATGGATCTCTGTTTACTCAGCAAGAAATAAAATGGGGATTATATTTGCCTTGTCTACTTGACAGGGATGTCATGAGTGAATATCAAGTGATGTAATGCATTTAGAGTACTTGGTAATGTTAAGCTACATGAATATAAGTTTTTGGAATGCCATGACAAACTGTCTGTGCATGCATACACACATATACATTATACATACATACATATATACATACATACATACATACACATATATGAAGAGAGAGAGAATGAGAGGAGAGAGTGAGAGAGAGAAAATGAGAGAGGAGAGAGTATATTTGTGCACGTATACATGTTTGTGTGTGTAATATGGCAAGTAAGGTTTTTTTATGTAATACAAAGATATTTTCTATTACCATTTATTAAGAGAATCTAGTTTTGATGGTCTTCCTTCTGTCAGACTATGACTACAAACAATTTTTAATCATCCATGGGAAGGAGGAGTTTAGACTGAGTTTCTTGCATCTGATGTGAGGTAGAACAGTGGATGTAGCTCTAGGCTTAGAGCCAAGAAGTCCTGAGTTCAAATCCAACCTCAGATATTTACTGACTATTTAATTTTGGAGGAGGGTGAAGGGGATAAACATGTATGAAGTGTCAGGCACTGTGCTAAGTGCTTTTCAAACATTATTTAATTTAAGTCACTTCACCTCTGCCTGCCTCACTTTCCTCAACAGTGAAATGGGGATGATAATAGCACTTATCTCCCAGGGTTGTTGTGAGGATCAAATGAGATATTTATATAAAAAAAAATCCTAGCACACTTCTTGGTACATAATGAATGATTTTTCTCCCTTGCTTTCTTTGAGAAGGCTCTGCCTTCTATTTTCACCTAACTCTTGAACTCATTGGATAGCAGTGAAGGGGAGATGCTGGGAGGAAGAAACATGTTGATATAGAAGTACCAGAGTAGTAAGAGGTAAGGGGCATCATGCAGACCTCTCAGGTACAGCTTCACCTTCTCACCTTGCTAGAAAAAATTAAATGTCTTCACTCTATTTAATTTTCAAAATTTCCACCACCATACTCCTCCCAAAATTTTTATTAGAACTGCTGACAAAGAGCAAAACCAAATAATCTGAATTTCATCCTCTGTCTAAACTTCAGAGGAAATGTAAATTATTGGTAGAATGGCCAACAGACATCCAAGACAAAGGAAAAGAATGACAGTTTTCAGGACAAAGTAATCCTGGGACAGTTTGTCATCTATTTGTAACCAAGACATAATTGATTTGGAAATGCAAGAACAACTTACAAATTAATAATTGAGTGGGGTACCAATATGGAAAATGCTTCTTGCTATCCCAACAAACTGAGCATGACATTCTTCTTCTTTTTTGTTTTTTTTTTAACATTTTCTGATGCATTCATGAAAGTTAGAGTTGGAAACTTGGATCTCTCTAACCCCCTGGAAACCATGGAAATGAACCAATGCATGTAAGTCATTCATATTAAAGACCCAGCTCAAAAGGAAGTAACAGGATTATTTGGGGAAACATGTGACATGTTCACACTCCTATCTCATGACAACTAAAGACACTTCCAAAGAATTAATGGAAGGAACGAACACTGGGTGTTCTGACTTCAGATTTAACAAGAACATGTCACTTCAGAGGAACTGTCAGCTTTTTTTTGAAGAATCTGTCTGGGCTGATGGGATTGAATATCTGCTTCATAAAGCTAACTAAGGGTGATGATAGGTTCATATCATTGTCTTTTTTTTTTTTTAATTTGGATCTGTGATTTCATCAGAGTAGTAATTTCCAGGGTTGAAACTCCACAGATATAGGCTGGCAACTTCTCGTACCTCATCATCTTAGAGAATTGCCTCAAGGTACTCAAAGGTTACGTGACTTGCCTTGGGTCACACAACAAGTCTGGCTTATTCGCCATACCAATCTGCTTCTTATTACACAGAGCAAGAAAAATAAAATTAAAGCAGTCACAAACATTTGCATCTGTTGCTAAGTTTCATTTTTAGTTAGTTTTAATAAAATACCTCTACTGAATTAGGCTAAAAATGACTTATGTGCTGCTGGCTTTTGTTTTGTCCCCAAAGTTACTTTCACTTTTTTTTTTTTCTTATTAGTCATCCCTGTGGTGGTCTGGTGGATGGGAGGACAGTTCACTCCAGGGTCCTTGATAAAATAATGAGTAATAACATTGATTCTTGATATTCATTCAAATAAAAAAATATTTAATAAATGCCGACTGTGTGGAGATAACTGTTAGGTATCAAGGAGAAATAAAGTTTATAACAGCATAGTTACCGGCTTCAATGTATTTCCATTCTGTAGAAAGAGAGGAGAGGAGGAAGGGAGAAAACAAGTCTTTATTAAGCAACTATAGGAAACCTTTCCTAGCACCTCTTAATTCCAGAGCCTTTCCTCTATTAAAATTGCTTACTGATTCTGTAGATAGCTTCCTTTGTATATATATATGTTTGCACGTTGTCTCCCCCATTAGATTGTGAGCTCCTTGAGGGTAGGGATTGTCTTTTACTTTTTTTTTTTGTATGCTCAGTACTTAGTACATCACCTGGCATCAAGAAGACTAATTGATTAATTGATTGCTGTCTACTAGGTTCTGTGCTAAGGGCCTTACAAATATTATTTCATTTGATTGTCAAGAAAACTCTATGAGGTAAGTTCATTCCCCTTTTGTGAATGAAAAAATTTGATGCAGACAGAGGTTCTGGTTAGAAAGTATCTGAGGCCAAATTTAAATTCAGGTCTTCCTACCTGCAAGGACACTCCTGTATCTACTGTCCCATCCAGCTACCTATGGTACATGTCAAGAAAAAAATGTGTTTATGTGAATATTTGATAGTCCATGGTATAGTAGTTTTTGGAGGGACTGATCCTGTGATTTCATTGTTTTAGTACTACTAATGGAGATCAGAAGCTGTTCTTTAACTTCTAGTCTTCCAGGGTCATTTAGAACACTAAGAGGTTAAGTGATTTGCCTAGGGTCTCACAATATGTGCCAGAGACATGTCTTATTGACTTGGATGTTCTGTCTTCTCTACTGCACTGCCTCTCCTAAATCTTAATGATCAATGAATGTAGCTTTATGCTTAATTTAGTGTTTTGTTGATTTAACTCTACTCATTAAAAACAGAACAAAGCAAAAATAAAACCTTTCTTGCCATCAAAGAGATATTAAATATAGACATAGATACAGACACAGAGATGCACATATAGATCATATATTAGTCCTGGGAACAAAAGAGTGAACACGTAAGCATGTTTTGATCCCTCTGTTAGACATAAGTTGTATCAAAGGAATACTGTCTATAACATTGAGACAACAATGACATGGTAGACTTTAGTTGATTGATTGAAAACATCTTCAAATATGCATTAGAAACAAAAATAAAGATACATCTAAACAGGGTCATTTGGAGTTTTGAGATATCTTGAATACTAGGAGAAAACTTGAATCGTTGCTGACTACAAACAATTTTGTTGTTGTTCCGTCATTTCTGACTCTGTGTGACCCCATTTTGGTGTTTTCTTTGTAAAGATGCTGTAGTGATTTGCCATTTCCTTTTCCAGCTAATTTTAAAGATGAGGAAACAGAGGCAAAGAAGGTGAAGTGAGTTGTCCAGAGTATCAGGTTGGATTTGAACTCATGAGGATCTTCCTCATGAGCTGTGTAACTGTTGTCAAATCAGGTAATGGACTAGATGGTTTCAGTACAAGGATACAAATCAGGTAATGGACTAGATGGTTTTTCCTAGGCATCTGTGTGTCCAGATTTCATATTATATATTGCAATGTCCATTGTTTCCCATGTAATATATATTGTGTTTTATTTTCTAATCCTTCAGAACTTGTAGACTGTATAAAGGTGTGCCTACCTTCAATCTCTCTGATTCTTCTTACATTCTTTTCTCATTTCCAGGGTCATAGTATTCTTAGAACTTTAGGACTAATTGTGGTTTATTGGAAGAGACTTCTGAAACCATCTAGTCCATTACAATCTTAATTTTATGGCTGAGGAAACAGGCTAAGATCGTTTACCTGACTTGACCACAGTCACACAGTTCGTAAGCATCAGAGACAGGATTTGAACACCTTTGATGCTAACTTCCTCAAATGTTTGTGTCATAGGTCTCTGGCATTCTAGTGAAATTTTCTCAGAATAATTATTTTAAATGCATAAAATAAGATATATAGACTTGCAAAGGAAAGCAAGTATGTTGAGGTAGTTATCTATATCTATATATCTATATCTATGTGTGTATGTCTATACACACATATATATGTATATGTATGTATATATGTATGTATGTATGTATGTATGTATGTAAAAATCACAGATTCTGGTTAAGATTCGTTCACTTAGACAAACCTTAATTGACAAAGTGAATCTGGAGACTTGATTTATGTTTGCCTTCTTCTTTTGACGACATTCCTTAATATGAGGGTGTCTTCCCTGTATTAATTGGATAATTGCTTCAATTCACCATGTTTCCTGGCCACTTCCACTTCTGTTTTGATTTAGTTGAGGGATGTTCTTTGTGAGAAAGTTGACCTGAACTTCCCTTGTAAATTACATAACATCTGCTTCCTGCCAATACCACTTCATCAATGCTGCTGTCTTTTCTTGTTCAGAAAGTTATATATTGAAACTCGCCCTCACACATACATGCCTACCTCCCTCCCCTCCACCTCCTACAAAATTAAACAAAAACAAAAGAACCCAAAAAAACCAAAAAAGAAAATCTAAGCTGACACATAGTAGAAAAACTTGAAAAAACATCGTGCCGTTTACAACAGGACATAGGTAGGGACAAGATTGCATCCATATAAGCAAAATTGCAGACCCTTTGATTTGTGCTTAAGGCAACTATACACACACATTTACACATGTACAAACCTACATACAAAGTCACATATACACACCTATACCTACATATGTACACGTACAAACATACATACATGTGTATATAAATATATATGAAAAACACTCCCAAGGAAAATGAAAGATTCAATGGCTATCAAGGTTCCCTTTAATCTTTCTTATAAAAGCTGCAACTCTAGATTGCAGGAAAACTAGCTTAAGATGGGTCCTTTGGCAGTTTTCAAGATAGGAAGAGAGCTCTCCCCTCTCCACCTATATTTAACCTTGAAAGGTACTTTCACACAATCACACCATGATTGATAATGGCCAAAGACAAGTAAACACTCAAATGGAAGAATAAAATAATTACCTTTAAAAAAATAGAAGAGGGAGAAGAGAAATCTTTTCTCCCCCCACTGAGTTGTTATGGCAGTCAGTACTGAAGAGGGTTGTTGAGAGAGAAGCCTGTCGGCATCTTCATTTTGTCCCTGCCATTCTAGGATGTGCACCTCCTCTGTAATATGACAATCTGTAGAAGACTGGAAAGTTGGTACAGAAGGTCTCCTCCTCAGGGAGAGGGAGATTGTGAAATTGGTTTGGAAAAGGATGCTGTGGAATCTTAAAAGACAAATGTTACACTTGGCTTTAGCAAACACAGTGTACTCCTGCTAGGTAAGGCCAACCAAGGGGTTTTCAACCTCTCTTTTCTTTAAGGAATTGCTATCAAAGTAGAGACAAGGTTAGGAGCATCTCAAGGTTATTTATTGGCATAGCAGAAAAAGCAACCAGAGAGGAAATCAAACTCTTACCA
>JAQQSV010001305.1:0-32372 GCA_028646515.1 Pseudochirops corinnae
CTTCCACTTCTCTTATTTGGTTTTCAAAATCCTTCTTCAGCTCATCTCTAGCTTTAAGGCAATCTTCATGTTTATTGGGAGCCCCTGGTGGGGGAGCTCTGGCTGCGCTGTCCTCCTCCCTCTCTCTTCCTTGGTCTTTCTTTTCCCCAAAGAAGGAATCTAGGGTTTGGTTGCTGTTCTTACTTTGCTTCTTATGCTTATTCTTATTCATGGTTGGTCAGTCCGTGGTTTTATTTTTTATTTTTAATCTCTGTGGGGCTCTGCTTCCAGAGGGGAAAGCTCTGTCCCAAATCGCTGGGGTCCTCCCAGGTGCCGTAGCTCTCAGGGAGGTGCTGGGTCCCTCCCCACTTCTGGCTCACTGAAGGAAAAAGGACCACAAGACCAAAGCCCAAGACTACGATCCGGATCCAGGCCGCTCAACGCGAGAGCACTTGGCCTCTGAACGATCGCTTGGTCCCCCTGCAGTCTGCAGGCCGAGGGTGCTGAAGCTGCAATGCGGAGGCGGGTGCAGAACCTCTGCCTTTTCCTTCCAAGCCCTGAAGGCGTTTTGGCCGGACCGCTTTTCTCCCATGACCTCACAAGTCCCACTGACCTAGTTCTGAACCCTGCCGCAGCTGCTGCCAATCCACTCACCCGAGGCTCCAGCCGGCGCTCAGCTCCTCTCGTCCAGCTGCCCCCTGGGCTCAGCCAGGGCTTCAGGCCAGGCTGGTTTCAGTTCGCAGTGCTGATATGGTTCCTCGTAGCCGAGCTGACTTTAGTGGAAAGTATATTTGTGTGCGTTTTGGAGTTCTAGGATTAGTTTAGAGTCACATTTTATGGGTATTTTGGGGTGGCTATGTGAGAGCTGCAATATGTTGCTGCTCCTACGCCGCTATCTTGGCTCCGCCCCCAGAGCCCAATTTTAACATGAAGTTCTAAGTGAAGAAATAAACTGGGAAAATGAGCAAACAAACAAGCAAAAAGAACTTGACTTGAAAAAGCTGTTACAATGGTAGGGAAGAACAAGACAAGCTTAGAAGGCAACAATGTGAAGACAACTACAAGCAAAGTTCCAAAGCAAAATGCTAATTGGACCCATGGCCAGCAAGAATTCCTGGAAGAGTTACAGAAAGGGATAAGAGTGGCAGAGAAAAACAACAGGGAAAAGAAATGAAAGTGATACAAAAAAAATTATGAAAAGAGAATTAATAGTTCGGTAAAAGAGGCTCACAAAAAAAATACTCAAGAAAATACTACTTTAAGGGGAAAACATGCTCAGTTAGATATAGAAATCTAACTCGCCTTACAGACAATAGGAAGGGAAAAGGAAAAGAAAAGGAAGAGGGCTAATAGAAAAGATCGAGGGAGGCCGTGGTCAAAATCAAAACTCTTTTGAAGAGGGAAAAGAGGAAAGGAGAAATAAAAGTATAAAGGGAGGAGAGGGGGAAATAGGATAGAGAGAAAGACACAGATAGTAATCATAACTATGAATGTGAATGGGATAAACTCTCCTGTAAAATGGAAGCAGATAGCAAAATGGATGAAAAAACATAATCCTAAATATTACAACATGACTAATGTGAAAATGTTTACTAAGAATGTATATGTAGAGCCTTTATCAGATTACACTCCTTCTTGGAGAGGGGAGGAAGGGGGAGGAAATTTACAATTCAAAAGCTTATGGAAGTGAATGATGAAAACTAAAATGAAATAAATTAATTTAAAGAAAAAAAATTAGTTTCAATAATGAGTACAAAATTGTGATATGGGAAACTTGGATTCTAGTTCCAGAACACCTCTGACAAGTCACTTCATGTCTCTATGCCTTAGTTTCCTCCTCTGTAAAATGAAAGATGTGGACCAAGTGATCTCAATTCCACTTCAGTTCCAACATCTTATGATTCTTGATTGTACTAGTACAAATACTGTGAATGTTAAAAACAAAATAAAGATAAATGAGGTGGCAGAATAATATATGTTTTTCTTTTATGGCATAAGTTTCTTTTGAGTCACATCACAAATGTGCATCCTAGTGTTGCCAATATAGGTAGAATATAGCATAATTCTATCTTCCTACTCTCCTTTCCCAGATTTCTGATACATATTTTTGCTATTTATCTTGATGCTTTGTTGATAAATGCTATCTCTTATCATGTATTTTTTTTCAACAACAATGAGCAAATATCTAAAAATACTGATTTTATAGTTACATATTTTATCATCTCAATCTCTTACATATTCAGGATATAACCCTCTATACTTTAATGTGGTTCCTCTTGGTTCTCTTCATTCTATATCAAATAAAGGAATTCATTCTGCCTGAAACACACACACACACACACACACACACACACACACACACACACATACACAGAGAAGAAAATACGACTTTTAAAAAAACAGAATAGGTTAAATGGAAAAAGTCGTAGAAAAATGCACTGAAGAAAAGAACTCCTTAAAAAGTAGAATTGGGGGCAGCTAGGTGGCCCAGTGAATAGAGCACCAGCCCTAGAGTCAGGAGGACCTGAGTTCAAATCTGGCCTCCAAACACTTAACACTTCCTACCCGTTTGACCTTGGCCAATTCACTTAACCCCAATTGCCTTGCCTTCCCCCTCCAAAAAGAAAAAAAAAAGTGTAGAATTGGCCAAATGGAAAAGGAGGCACAAAAGCTCACTGAAGAAAATAAATTTTTTTTTGCTTTTTTTTTTTTTGGAGGGGGAGAGTAGGGCAATTGGGCTTAAGTGACTTGCCCAAGGTCACATGGACAGTTTTTTGTGTTAAGTGTCTGAGGCTGCATTTGAACTCAGGTCCTCCTGACTCCAAGGCCAGTTCTCTATTCACTGTACCACCTAGCTGCCCCAAGAAAATAATTTCTCAAAAATTAGAAGTGGGCAAGTGCAAGCTAATGATTCCATGAGACATCAAGAAGCAATAAAACAAAAGCAAAAGAATGGTAAAATATAAATGTGAAATATTTCATTAGAAAAATAACTAACGTGGAAAAAGATCCAGAAGAGATAATTTTAGAATTATTGGGCCACCTGAAAGCCATGATCAAAAAAAGAGCTTAGGCATTATATTTCAAGAAATTATCGAGGAAAAATATCCTGATATCCCAGAACCAAAAAGTAAAATAGAAACAGACAGAATCCACCAATCACCTCCTGAAAAAGATCCCAAAATGAAAATTCCCAAGAATATTATAGCCAAATTCCAGAGCTCTCAGGTCCAAGAGAAAATATTACAAGCAGCCAGAAAGAAATATTTCAAATAGCATGGAGCCACAGTCAGGATAAAATAAGATTTAGCAGCTTTTACATTAAAAGACTGGAAGGCTTGGAATGTGATATTCCAGATGGCAAAGGAACTAGGATTACAACCAAGAACCAGTCAATCCTAACCCTAACCCTAAATTCATATTAACTCTAAACCTAAATTTTTTTCTCATTTCTCTGGCTTGGGGGGAGGGGGTAGGGGTGGAGGTGGGGCTAGAGGTAGGTAGGGAAATGGACATTTAATGAAATAGAGGATTTTCAAACATTCCTAATGAAAAGATCAGAGCTGAATAGAAACATCTAACTTTCAAATACAAGACTCAAGAGAAGAATAAAAAGGTAAACATGAGAGAGAAATCATAAAAGAATCAATAAAGTTAAACTGTTTATATTCCAATATGGGAAGATGATATATGTAACTCTTAACTTTATATTTATTAGGTAAGTTAGAAGAAGTATGCATAGACAGAGGGCACAGATGTGAGTTAACTATGACAGGATGATTATCTAAAAAAATAAAATTAAGGGGTGAGGAAATCTATCTTACTCAATAGGGAGATATAAGGGAAAGGGGCTAAGAGTTACAGGGGTGGAGGGATGACAAAGGGAAGGCAGACTTGGGGAGGCAGTGATCAGAAGGAAGACAGACTTCTGAGGAGGGACAGGATAAAAAGAGAGAGGGAAAGATCCTAAAGGAAAATGGGATGGAGGGAAATGCACATTAATTATCATAATTGTGAATGTCAATGAGATGAGCTAACCCATAGAACGGAAGGAGATAGCAGAATGGACTGCAAACCAGAATCCAACAACATGTTGTGTGCAAGAGACACACTTGGGATAGAAAGACATACACAGAGTGGAAATGAAGAGCGAGAGCAAACTCTATCATGCTTCAGTGGAAATGAAGAGGGCAAAAGTGGCAATCATGATGTCAGACAAAGCAAAGGCAAAAATAGAGCTAAGTGAAAGACCTAATCAATGTTGCTAAAAGGTACCGTGGACAATGAAGTAATAACAAAAAAATCACCGCAAGTTTCTCTGATAAAGGTTTCTCAAACATCTAGGGAACTGAGTCAAATTTATAAAAATAAGTCATTCCCTGATTGAGAAATGGTGAAAGGACATGAACAGGCAGTTTTCAGAAGAAGCTCTCTCTGGCTGAACAAAAAAAATAATGCTCTAAGTCACTACTGATTAGGGAAAGGCAAATTACAACAACTCTGAAGTATTACATCCCGTCTATGAGAAATGACAAATGCTGGGGGGACATGAGAGAAAATACACTAATACATTGTTGATGGAGGAGTGAACTGGTCCAACCATTCTGGAGACCAATTTGGAACTATGCCCAAAAGACTTTCAAACTGTGCCTACCCTTTGATCCAGCAAGTCCACTACTGGATCTATACTCCAAAGAGATCAAGAAAAAAGTGAAATGACCTGTACGTACAAAAATATTTTAGCAGCCTTTTTTGAGCTAACAAAGAATTGGAAATTTAGGGAATATTCATCAATTAAGGAAAGGCTAAACAAATTATGGTATATTTTTGTGATGTAGTACTATTGTGCTATAAGACATTACACAGGGTTTGGTTTCAGAACAAACATGGCAAGACACTGATGCAAAGTGAAGTGAGAAGCCCTGGGAGATCACTGTGCATAGTAACAGCAACGTTGTAATGATGATCAACTGGGAAAGACGTGGCCACTGTGATCGTCATAGTGCTCCGAGACAATTTCAAAGGACTGATGACAAAAAAAAATGCACTGATCTTCTGAGAAAGAACTGAGAACTCTGAGTGCAGACTGAAGCAAATTAAAAAAAAACTTTCTTATGCTTCTTGCTTTTTATAGTTTTTTTCCCCAACATGGCTAAGATGAAAATATGTTTTGCCCGACTTCATACCTATAATTGATATCATACCGCTTGTCTTCTCAATGTATGGGAAGAGGTAGGTGGGAGAGGACATTTGGAACTCAAAACTTTAAAAAAAATGAATGCTAAAAATTAAATAATTAGAAAACATTTGGAATTCAACAACACAAAAAAGAATCAGTCCAGCAATCAACAAATAAAATTTCCAAAATTACACCAATGAAACTGACTTGGAGGTCACGTAGGCAGACCTCACTCACTGCCTATAAAAATACCCAAACCTGACTATACAGACGTAGTGCTTCAAAAAATCGCTAAATTTCTCTAGGATCTGGTAATCTAGGGTTATTTAAAATAAAAAATCAGAGAATACTGAAAAGATCCAGAGGAAAAGAGGTTTGCCAAAAAACAGGAAAAGTTTAACATGGGAATTATGTACAAATTTTTATTTTTCCAAAGAGCTGAATTCTCCAGCTATAAACAAGCTTAGCAAGAAAGGGATCAGTCACTTCATACCTATCAAACTGTCATCCATCATGAAAATCATTGACCATTAGAGAATTTAGTAATCCAGCAGCCTGACAGGAATTTAAATACAATATGTGACTTATTGAACTAAAAATAGTTTATGGTTTTGGGTTGGGGAGTGTAAGATCTGTGATTTCATCAGCATAGGGAGCTCTCTAGTAAGGAAACTATGACAATGATGATGGACAAGTATTCTGTAACTACCTTTAGAAAGAATTGCCTACAAGCCCTGAGAAGTTAGGGATCTTGTCAAAGGCAGGACCCGAACCTAGGTTTTCCTGATTCTGAGGCCAGCTCTCTATTCCCTGCCTCAAAATAATTCATTTATTCTATGTAGAGCAGTGAACTGGGCTCTATATAAACATATTTTTGGAAAAAAACATTGTTTTGAAGGTAAAGCAAAAAGAACAAAACCCCCAAAAATCCCTCAATGCAGAAAAATGCTACTTCCTACGGAGATTTTGCCCCAACTATTCTGGCTCTCTTTTGCTACCAGCAGGAAAGCAGGAACAACTACACAGTACACAACTGCAATGTTTCCACAACATTAACTGCGAAAGGTGCTCCCTTCTAAAGTCGGTTTTGAGGGGTTGGGAGTGGGGGGTTTGACACAGCTTGGTACAGCAGAAAGAGTAATGGGTTGAAAGTCTGAGGATTTGGGTTCAAATCCTATTTCCAATGTTTATTACTTGTGCAATTTTGGACAGTGATGCAGTAGACAAAGGGTCAAGCCTGCAGTGAGGAAGATTCATCTTCCTGAATTTAAATCCAGCCTCAGATACTGTGTGACCCTGGGCAAGTCACTTAATCCTGTTTGCCTCAGTTTCCTCATTTGTAAAATGAGCTGGAAAAGAAAGAGCAAACCACTCTACTACTATCTTTGCCAAGAAAACTCCAAAAGGGGTCACAGAGGGTCAGACATGACTGAAAACAATATGAAGATCTTAGACAAGGCACTTCATAGCTTTCGATCTCTGCACACGTTACAGCAAGATAATATACTTATGTCAGCATTAGTTCTTGTTTTTTTTTTTATTACAGAACAATAGGAAGGATAATGCCTTTAGGGAGTTGGAGAAAGAAAGGCCTATTTTTGCTACTTCACATTTTAGCCACCCAACTCATCTGAATTTTTTTTACGGCAGTCCTGTGATTTCACTAATTAGGGGGAGCTCCTGCTAATTCAGCTGTTCTCAACCTGTGGGTTATGTTCAATTTAAATACATCCTGCATATCAGATATTTACATTACAATTCATAACAGTAGCAAAATTACAGTTATGAAGTAGCAATGAAAATAATGTTATGGTTGGGGGTCACTACAACATGAGGACCTGTATTAGAGGGTCGCGGCATTAGGAAGGTTGAGAACCACTGCTCTAATTGAAGAACACCCTCTAACGTGGCAGACCAGCACCTGTTCTGCCCAGGACCATCTGAGAGAGTCATATAGAACACTTAAAGCTTGAGTAACCTGTGGAGGTCATGTAGCCAGGGTGAATCAGAGGTGGCACTTGACCCCAGGTCTCAATGACTCCAAAGCCACCTCACCTGATGCTATAGAACAAGACACCAAGAGAGAGGACATTCATATTTTGCTTTAAATATCAGTAATACAAATGCTGTATCTAGGTAAATTCTTGTTAGCATGGGGAACCCTAACACACAAAGGAATGCCTTCAAGAATACAGATACTCCCTGCAACAGTCTTTTTGACTGACTCACATTAAGCTTGTGATTCACTAAAGCCCCTGGATCTGTTTTGGCCACACCTCATCTATTCATCTTGTGAAGATGATTTTTTTTAACCCAAAGTGTAAGATTTCTCTTGGAGCAGATGATCTCAAGTTTCTTTCTAGCTCTAATTATATTTGGGTATCTCACTTGGTTCAACTTTAGATCCAACCATTAGATTCAATCTAGAATTCTTGCTTTTGGAGATCTTTGTGGACTCATTACTGTCATGCACTGTATTGATGATTCCTTTCAGGAGCAACAGACAGTTATGTCACCCAAAAAATACCAAATATTATGGAGAGGAGGATCTCTGTTCATGAAGGCACAGGACTGGAAGGTTTGCAGTCTTGGCACTGGCAGCTTTGGCCCTGCTTGAGCAAGGAGGTGGTGGTGCATCCTGGACGTCTAAAAGTCCACCTTTCCTCCAATAAGCACAAGGGGACGTGGCAGTGATGTGACCTCTTAGGAGGCTACTCAAGTCAAAGTGAAAGATGAGGAGGAGGCAGCATTGTACTGTGGAAAGAAGACAGTCTGAAAACTGGGGGTTTCAAATTCTACTTTAGATGCACAACATATGTGACCTCCAAGAAGTAACAATCTCCTGGAGGCTTAGCTGCCTCAACTGTAAAATGAGGAGGTTAGGCTAGAGGTCCCAAAGGTATGTTCCAGTTCTTTATGTATGATTAGTACATGAATTAAGAAGGTAGCTGAATGAAGAGCAGGGTCATAGAATCACAGATCTAAAGCTGGAGGAAACTTGAGATTATCTGGTCCAGTTCCCTGCAGAGCAGATATGACATGATGCTGGTGAGAAGAGAGAAGTGACAGGACTTTCTAAGACTTTGTCTTAGAACAGCAGTTCTCAACCTGTGGGTCATGACCCCTTTGGGGTCATAGAGGTCGCCTAAGACCATCGGAAAACATATTTCCGATGGTCTTAGGAACCGAGACACCGCTCCTCTATCTGTCTCCAGGCGGGTCCACCCACATACGAGCATTAAGGGTCGCGGCATTAGGAAGGTTGAGAACCACTGCCTTAGAATGTTCTCCCCAGTCTTAGTATTGAAAGGCATTCCCTTTTCTATTTTGGGGGGCTTGGGGAGGGGGATATAGCTTAGAACAGTGAAAAGTCAGAGAATATGGGTTAAAATCCTGTCTCTGATGCTTATGACCTATGTGACCTCAAACATACTTTGGTGCATTCAATAGACTTTTTTTTCACTTAACAGCTGTGTCCCTCAGTTTCCTCATTGAACTAGATGGTGTCTGAGGGCTTCCAGGTCTGGAGCTATGATCTCATGATTTTTAATATTTGGTAGAGATAAAGTTTAAGCTATTGGTTTCAATCTGTTTTCTGCCCAGCTACTTTCTAATTTTCCCAGAAGCTCTTGAGCGTGGGGTTCTGTCTCCTGTTATTTGTGTTTTTTATTTAATAGGCATTTGCTTCTGGATCTGGCTAATTTAATCTGTTCCGCTGATCTACTTTTACATTTTTAAAATTAGCACTAAAGTCTTACGATCCTGTTTTTATCATAGTTTTGAGATCTGATAGCACTAATTTCATTCCCAACTCTCCCACTTCCCATGAGAAGCTAGACCTTTTGCTCTAAAGGAATTTGGTATTTTTGTCTGGTTTTTTAAAAAAATAAACTGCTAACTAATATTGGGCTATTCTCCCTGCCAACTTCTGACAAAGTGAAATAACCTATGAACTGGAAAGAACAGAACAAGAACCACAACAAAAAGCTAACAGAGAGCTGCTACTTAAGTGAGATAATGGCACAAGAGGTAAGAGATGAAGTCACCAGTCAAAGCAACAGAAACAACAGGACGATATGGCTACTGGAGGTCAGTGACCTTTGAAAGACTGCAGCAAGCAGGACAAGCAAATGTCCTCATTTTTTATAAAAGAAAAGGGAACAGAGTCTACAAACTACAGACCAGTAAACTTGACTTTGATTTCTGGCAAAGTTCTAGAAGGTACAATATAATATCGTACACGATTAGTGAACATCTGGAGAAGAAAGGAGCAATCACAAAGAGCCAGGATGGCTTCATAGAGAATGGTTCATGCTAGACCAATTTCTTAAGTCCTTTTTTTGATAAGGCTACTAGATTAGAAGAGTAAGGGAATACTACTGCTATAGACAACGTTCACCTAGATTTGAGCAAAGCCTCTCATTTTGTTCTTGTGAACAAGGTGAAAAGATCTGGGTTACACAACAGTAGCCAAAGGGAGATTTGGAATTGACTGAATGAAGAGATTCCCAAAGCAATCATTAGGTGGCTTGCTATTAACTTCGAAGCAGGTACCCAGTACAGTGCCCCAGGGATCTGTGCTTAGAACTCGGCTGTTTAACTTACCAGAGTCTTGGATAAAGCTATAGATAGCAGCTTATCAAATTCTCAGATGACACAGATGTGGGAGCAATAGATAACACAGGGAATGACCAAGTCAGGATTCTAAAAGATCTCCACAGGTTTGAACATGGGCCAAACGTAACAAATTAATTTTAAAAATTCTTATGGATATTTTTTGTTTTAAATCATATCCATTTATGTATCTCTTTTTCTCTTCCCTCTCAATCCCTTAAGAAGAAATTTAATAGGAAAAAATGTGTAGTCTTCTGCTTGGGTTTAAAAAAATCAGCTGTAGAGATTCAATATAAGGCAGGCATGGTTTGACAGCAATTGGTCTTAACAAGATCTGCATTTTTAAAATTCGTGGATATTTCAAATAATTAGTTTAAAAAGACAATATTGTTGTCATCATAAAATGTATTTGTTTTGGTCAGGTCTACCTGTGCCAAGAATCATATTTCTCGCAAGAATGCATAAAGTAGATACATAAATAAGTCCAGCAATATTTGATTTATTCATCTTTAAAGGGAAATGAAATGTTCCACATAGATTTCCTCAATAATTGAAGCTTATGCCCTTGAAGCATCAAAATCTGTTTTATTCTAGTCATGGATAACAATCTTTCAAAAAAAAATATATTTTGCTTTTCCCTGACTTCTTAAACAATGAATGCAATTTAACCTTTTCTCTTTGACCTACGGCCCTCATTCTGAATAATGACTACACTGTGCTATATATAAACAGTTATTTCCACAGGCTCTACTTTGGTTAAGGGCTGTTTCCTGCTATGTTTAAATGGCCCCAAAAATCAATGCTTTTGAGTTTTGTCTGTGTTTAATAAGGTTTGGGTTTTTTTCAATCACTTCTCTTGCAGTCAGGCTTTCAGCGATCTCAAATTGGATGATTTTTCTGCATTACAACAAAGTTTATTTTAGGTTTAAAAATACTTGGAAAAGTTATTGCTAGAGGCATGAAAGCCTTGTCCTTTTTCATATTTCCATCCCCTTCAAAAGCAAATAACAAAATATGAAAATGAGATGGTGCATACTACAGGCTTTCTGTGGTTGGACCAATTGATAGCTCCACCAACAATGTATTAGTGAGCTTTTCTTCTTACATCCTCTCCAACATGGATTATTTCCATCATTTTTTATCTTTGCCCTTACATTTTTACTCTTTAGGAAATGACCCGGAAATTTAAAGGAAACACTTTTAGTTTCTCATAGTAATGGCAGGGCTTTCATATGTGTGTGTGTGTGTATATATATATATATATATATAAAATATATATATTATAAAATATATAAATTTAATTGTCTTATTTTAAGACAATTATTTAAATTGTCAATTTTTTAAATGATTTTTTTTTAAGTCAGGACAAATTTCTTGCCAAGTGTGATTTCTGTACAAAATGCATAGCTGAAACATGTAGTATGACAAAGCAGATGGAAGGCCACCTTGGGAGCCATGAAAACATGAGTTCATTTGTCTCTGATAAATATGGGCTTTGTAACCAAGGAGAAAGTCACTTAATATGTTTAAGTATATGCATATATATGCACATATGTGTCTATGTAGGTATATACACATCTGAACACCTAGATTCATATAGAGAAAGTTATTGTGATTTTTTTTGGGAATATTATTGTGATTTTTAAAAAGTGATTTATAAAAAAGGAGAGGGCCAATCATTTTATGATCTGATAGAACAGAACACTGATTTTTACTTCAGTTTTGAGATACGTACAGTATTGTATATGTGAATGGGGAAAAATTCTGGTTTTTGTGGTTAAGCTTTTTGAAATACCAAGTGGTTAAAAAGAGTCCATCTCTTCCAACCTCAAACGGTTTGCAATCTGAGTCCACCACTGAGAATTTAGGTAATTCCTAAAGAGTAGAAGGAGGTGTTGACAAAGATGAAAGATAATGCACCATGCTGGAAGGAAAGGGAGAAAACAGGCACACTAATACATTGTTGCTGAAGTGATGAATTGGTCCAACCATAGAAATCATCTGAGAACTGCTAATTTTTTTCACATATCTATATATATTTATCTATATATCACACATATGTATGTATGTATATATTCCTATGAAATAACTGAAAACAATTTGGAATTATGCTAAAAAATTAATAAAATGTCTGTATTCTTTAGCTCAGTTTCAGCTGGCAATAAAGAAGGATTCCCAGGCAGTTGGGTTTCCAGATAAACTCATCATCTAGGCCTGGGGATTCTTCTACCTCATACTCTCACCTGTACCCTTTACTTTCTTTTTAATTTAATTTAATTTTTTACTTTCCTGGAATTTACAACTGAGGAGATGGCTTCGTATCTCTAAGGATAAAGCTGCTGTTGTAATCTCTGTGACAACAAGCCGAGAAAGCAGACTGCACACATACTACAGCTAAAGGCAAAGGGTAGGGAACACAGAAGTCTTGGGGGTATTTTAAGGGAGGAATTTTAAGGCACTCCTAGAGAAATCTGAGGCACAGGTTTTGAAAATCACTGGACTAAACAAAATGAAGATAATGGAATATTACTAGGCTATGAGAAACAAGTATGAAAAATTCAGAGATGCCTGGGAAGGTTTATATAGATAGACTAATGCTGAGTAAAGCAAGCAATACATAATGAGTACAACGTGAATACAAAGACCAATAAATTGAAACTATATAATTATATATAAAAAACTATGTAATTATGACAGTCAAAGATGGTACCGTAAAAAAGAAGAGACAGACATGCTAACACACTGTTGTTCTGAGAGACAAATGAGTCTCTCTTCTTTGCAGACGCAGAACCACGGCTGCGGCACATCGCGTAAACTGTCACGCTCTGTAAATGTGCTGGCGATTTTTGATGAATTACTTTTTTTCATCTTTTTCATCCTTTGTTATCAGAAGGAAAGGCATTCTACATAGAGGACAGGGAGAGGAATATATCTGAAAATGAAGCTGATTAAAAACAAAAAAGATTAATATTTTTAAATGATAAAAATAATAAGGGTGATTATTTTGGTGGTGAAAATGGATAGTAATTAAGGGAAAATTCTTATTTTTAAAAATAATTTTTAGAGAAAAATCTTGGAAGAGGTCTGAGAGTATCAGAATTGCTAAAACACAGCAGAACATAGAAAATTAATACAATCTCCCAAATATATCATGGACCCAATATGATGGCCACTAAAGCCACATGACTTTCAAAGATGAATAGAAATGTGGAATAAGTAACTTAAAGTTTCAGCTAAGAAAATCTACGTCCACAAAAAATAGAATGAAATCTTTATTTCCAAGAAGTTTTTACTCTAATGAGGAACTTCCATTTTGTAGGCTATTTGCCTGGAGGATGGAACCAAACTTTCCACTGCTGTGATCAATCACATGTACACAAATCTGCCTCAGTATCCATCAGCAGGGAGACACCAAATTCTATTACTCTTCCTCTTTATCTGACCCAGATGGATGAATTCTCATCATGGATCTACACCATCATTTCTTGGAGAATAAAAAGCTGCTTTCTTTTCATAAAGTTTGGCCTCCTTCTTTGGGAAAGGCTTCCTGTTTGTTTCTTGGCTCCCAATGTTTAATGAATCTTCTCTTTCTCCTCAAGATAACATTCTTCTGTTCTCCTTACTAGCATATTTTGGAAATGAGTCCAATGGAAGCATGAAGCCCTTGTCAGTGCTGATAGCAGCTTCCCTGAAGAATTGTTACAACAAATTGCTTCTTAGGGTCTTCATGTCATTACGACCTCCACACCCACATCCAACTTCCATTTCCTTTTTACCTTGTTTTACCAACTGTTGTCTTCTTGAGTCCCCTTCTACACTTCTCTGTCTCCACAACATATCTTCCTTCTTTCCCTTGGGTCTTTCAAATTCTCCTTCTTCCTTCCCAGGTCCTTTGGTTCTAGTCTTCCTCCTTCAATTTGTATTCAAGTTGTCCCAAATTTTCATCTCCAAATTCAATCTCTACCCTTCTTTACAATTCTTAAGCCCTCCAAATCACTTTTGCTCAATAACTGAACCCAGGAAAATGAAGGAGATTGACAGCAGAAATAGTGTAGAGAAAGAAGAGGGTCCAGGACAGATCACTGAGTAATAGAGGATGGGTTATGGATGGTGATCTAGCAAAAAGGACTGAAAAGGCATGGTCAGATAGGCAGAAGGAGAACCAAGAAAGCAGAGTAATGAAAATCCAGTGAGGAAGAAACATCCAGAAGAAAGGGATGGCCAACAGGGTCAAATACAGATCAGCCAAGAAGGATGAAGATCGGGGTGGTTAGGTGGTGCAGTGAATAGAGCACCAGCCCCGGAGTCAGGAGGACCTGAGTTTAAATCCAGCCTCAGACACTTAACACTGACCTTGGGCAAGTCACTTAACCCCAATTGCTCTGCCTTCCCCCCTACAAAAAGAAAAAAAAAGGATGAGGATTGAGGAAAAATGTCACTGGATTTGGCAGTTAACAGATCGATGGTAATTTTGGAGAGAACAGTTTCAGTTGAGTAATGAGGGTGGAAACCAGTTTGTTAGAGGTTAAGAATGAGAGGAGAGAAAGTGGAGGTAATTAATATACACTGTCTTTTTAAAGAGTTTATTGATGAAACAGAAAATGATATAGGAATATAACTTAAGGGAATAGTCAGTCAGTCCACAGGAATTTATTAAGTGCTATACTAAGAACTGGGGATATAAAGGAAGACATCTGCTTTCCAGAAGCTTATATATTAATGAAGGAGACAACTTGAAAATACCTATGTAGGTAAAAGACATATACAGTGAGAATAGAAGGTAATTTCTGAGAGAAAGGACTAGTAGAATGGGGCAGAGGTACCTGGAAAGGCCACTTACAAAAGGTAAGATTTGAGTTGGGTCTTGGAAGGAAGCTGGGGAAGCTATGAGTCAGGACTGGGAATTACAGGTGCAGGGAACTGAGTTGTGGGATAGTATATCATGTGTAAGGAAGAGCAAAGAGGTCAGTATAGCTGGATTGCAGTATATAGGGAGGGGAGTAAAGTACAAGAAGACTGAAAAGGTAGGAAAAGGCCAGGTTGTGAAGGGCTTTAAATACCAAATGGAGCATTTTATAGTTGATCTAAGAGGTAATATGGGGCTGCTGGAGTTTATTGAGTAGAAAGGGTATCACAATTAGATCTTAATTTGGGGAAAATCAATTTGGCAATTTAGTAGGGGATAGATTGGAATGGGGAGGGACTTGAGGCGAAGAAAGCTATTACAAGGGTCTAGAAGAGAAGTGATGAAGGCCTGTACAAG
This sequence comes from Pseudochirops corinnae, assembly GCA_028646515.1. Classification (NCBI taxonomy): domain Eukaryota; kingdom Metazoa; phylum Chordata; class Mammalia; order Diprotodontia; family Pseudocheiridae; genus Pseudochirops; species Pseudochirops corinnae. The sequence goes on from JAQQSV010001305.1 coordinate 15,036, forward strand.
GAGGGTGGTTGCATGAGTGGGGGGAAAAAGGACATACAAGAGAGATGTTTTGAGGGCAAAGATATGATTTGAAAAGACTCGATATGTGAACTAAGTGTGAGGAGCTGAGGATGATGCTGACCCAGACACCTAAATAATTAGGAGAATGATGGTACTTTTTTTTTTAAATGATGGTACTCTTGATAATAATAGGAAAGTTGGGAAGGAAGGAGGGTTTTAGGTGAAAGATAATTAATTCTGTTTTGGATGTGCCAAGTTGGAGTTGCCCATGAGATGCCCAATTTGAAATGTGCAAAAGGAAATTGGTAATATAGCACAGGAGTTCAGGAGAGAGATTAGGGCTAGATGCAGAGATCAGTGCTAACAGGATTACCAACTGAGACAGTATAAAGGGAAAAGAGAAGAGGGCTCAGGACAGAGCAAGAATAGCAGGGGTAAGAAAAGGGTTTTTGAAAAAAATGGTATGAGGGAGACCTAGGCAGCAGTTTGTGGGCAGCAGAGAATGAGTTAGCAGATAGGGAGAGATTGAATATTAGAAAGAAAAAGAGGATGATTGTAGGGGTAATCTGCTGGAGGACATGGGAGGGGGTAGAATCAAAGAGTGTAAGTAGAAGGACTGGACTTGGAGAGAAGAGCCACCTCTTCATCAAAGACTGGAGAAAAGGATGAGCAAATGGGGAATAATATCAAGAGGTTCTGAAATGTACAGTAAAGGAGGAGAGCCAATTCAGGGAGAATGACCTCTACTTGCCAATGGTAAGATGAAGTACTCTGCTAACAAAGGGAGGGTAGGGGGAAGGTATGGGAGAGGAGGTAAGAAAAGAAAATGCTGAGTGTCAAGAGATGAAGTATCTCGCTCTTAGAATAGCAGGGAGGGCAGTGTGACTCAACTGAAGAGTATGTGGCAGGGACTGAGGCGTAAGAAGACTGGAAACAGAGGGTGTGGTGTGCAATGTGTATGGGAGGACAGCAAGACAAGTAGTGTGCTTATCAAATCTGCAGAAAGCAGGCAAGCAAAAGGTCATCTCTACTTCTCTCTGTCTCCAGAACTAGTTGCTGATGAAATGAATGGAGTCTGAGCCTCTTTTTCCATACCTGAAAAATGAGAGGGTTGGCCCAGATGATCCTTAAGTTCCTCTTGCACTTGAAATTCGATGATCCAACATCTTCATCACAATTTCTCTGACGGTATCATCAGCAGCATGGTTTAGCCTCTTCGGTCCACTACATGTCTTTGTTAAGTCAGAATTACTTGGGAGAATACTAGTGGGGGAGTTTTTAGTGGCAGGAAGTTTGGAATCATTGAAACCACTGTACAGTTTCCCATATGCTATCAAGCTAAAATCTTTTCCTCCTACTCAATCCCAGGCTTATCTCAATAGTTATCTGATGAGCTTATTTAAAAATATGCATATTGATATCAAGTAAATACATTATGCTGGGTTGTCCATCCAGTTACATGTCACAATTTAAGCAATATAGCTCAGGAGATTTTTTTTCTAAAAAATCAAAGTTACTTGAGAACTGTGAAACAAATTACAATACCCCAACCCATTATATGTTAAAAAATGGATCTTGATTTAAATTTTAGGAACAACCTAATTCAAAAAGCAAGCTACAATTTACCTGACTCTCCTGGCTAGTTTTCAGAATATCTGAGGATAATACAATAGGTTATACAAAAACTTCTCTCAATTTGGGAGGGATTGAGAGATAAGTATAACAATTTGCTATGATAGTACTTGTTTGACTTTAATCTTACTTTAAAAAAAATCCCTATGGAAGATTTAAACAACAGAGCAAATAATTAAAATGACTCTTCTGATATTCTGATAAATTGCCTCCCTGTATATTTATTTAACTCATATATGGGGAATATTAAATTCTCTTTCTTTTCTCTTCATTTTTGACTGCTGAGCCACAATTTTGCTTTCAGTGTAAACATTCTAAAATATTATGACAAGAGCCAATCTACAAAAGAGTAGGTAGAAAATGGAATGGAAAATGGTTAGCTCAAGGTTCAGAACTGTATAAGAGCAGTCAAGAGACAGGTCTTTAGGCTGTGAGGAATAAGTATAAACCACTGGAAAACCATTTTTTAAATCAGTGAAAAATGGTTAGTAATTTAACATACTAGTAAAAGAAAAAAAGTTATAACATGAAAATAAGCAAACTTCAACAAAGGAGTTAGTGACAGTTGCCAATTTACTCATCTCTGACATATCACTATCACTACACCTTACATATAAATTATCTGGTAACAACCAGTCCCATAGAAACTCTTCATTCTACCCTGCCCTATATAGGCCCACCGTATCTCTGCAATTGGCACTTCCTTCCTCTACTTCCTCCCTGGTAAATATATTTTGTTCCCGCTTGGAATCTATAAACCACACCTAGTATCTGCTTCTTCTTTCGTTCTGATGCTAATCTGAGGCTGGTTGCATTGCCAGGGTTTACAGCAGTAGGACTGGCTTTGACAAAGAAGAATGGAAGGCAAATCCTATTTATGTGGAAAGACTGCTCAAAAGAGCAAGGGAAACCTGAGATCAGATTTTTCCTCCTAGATTTGTTTTTCTGAATTAGGAGCCAGGATAGGTTCACTAAGAACAAATCTTGTGTAATTCATCTCATTTCTTCTGTGGGCAGGGTTACTAGACAGGAAGATTAGAATGCCAAAGAAAAGGTATACCTGGATTTCAGCAAAGTCTCTATGACAGCCTTACAGACAATGAAGAAATGTGAGCTAGAACCTAGTACCTTTAGATCAAAGTGGAACTGGGTGAACAATATTATCCAAATAGTTATAATTAATGGATTGATGTTAGCCTGAATGGAAATTTTTAGTGGCATGATGTAGGGTTCCAGTTTTGGCCCCAAGACATACATTTTTATCAGTGACTTGGATAAAGAGTGCTTCCAAAGTCTGAAGATGACAAGCAGGATATAAAAAAGTTCTTGACAGGTTGGAACTATAAAACCAATCCAGTAAGATTTTATCCTTGCTAAATTTAAAATCTTTTATTTAAGTTTTAAAAAAATTGCTGATCTTTTCATCAGAAACCTTTGAAAGTCTTCCGTTCCATTAAAGGTCTGTTTTTTTGTTTTTTTCCTGCTGTAGGATTATACTCAGCTTTGCAGGGGAAGTGATCTGTGGTTATAAACCAATTTTTTTGTTTGTTTTTTGGGATGTTGTATTCCAAAATCTCCTTCTGTTTATAGTAGAAGCTGCAGGGTATTGTGTAATCCTGATGACTTTGGTTCCTAGATGCTTGAATTCTTTCTAAATGTTACAGTATTTCTTCTTTGATGTGAAAGGTCTGAATTTTGGTTATGACATTCCCGGGACATTTCCTTTTTGGGTTCCTTTGAGAATACATTCTTTTTATTTTCACTTTGCCCTCTAGTTCTAACAGATCTAAACAGTTTTCAACTATGATTTCTTAAAATATAAGTGCCCAGAATTTTTTTTTTAAATCATGGTCTTTAGGAAATCTAGTGATTCTTAAATTCTCTCTCCTGTTTTACAGATCAGTCATTTTTGATATCAGATACCTTATATTTTCTTCTTATTTTTAATCTTTTGACTTTGTTCTAACATTTCTTGCTGTTATCTTGAAGTTACTAATTTCTTTTTGGTTTGGTCTAGTTTTCAGATGAGAGCTTTAATACCTTTTTTTATTTTGCCACTTGGGTGAGGCTTTGCTACTTTTTTTCTTCCAATTCTTCCCTTCATAGCTTTTACTTCACTTAAAAAAAAATCCCTTGCTTAATTTCTTCTAGGCATTTATGAATAATCCTTGTGGAAAAATCTATTTTTTCCTTTGAGTCTCTGCTCAAAGTTGTTACAGAATTAATCTCTCTTAAGTTGGATTTCTGAGTATCTCTAAATCTACAGTACTTTTTCATACCAGTTGCTATTTTCTTGGATTTACTCATCTCTCCAGCTTTATTTCCTGAATTGGGGCTTTGCGTTAGTGTCAGGTTCTGGTTCCTTCTGGGGTTTTAGGTGGAGTGGTTCTCCACTTGCTCTGGCCCTAGGTTCCTATGCTGGCCTCTACCTCCCAGCATTAGAGCCCCCTGGAACTTTGAAATTTGGGTTACAGATCTCGAGGTTCCTGTGTTATCTCAGGCCAGAGATAACCTTGAACCCTCAGGGCTCCTGGGCTGTCCTGATCTGAGTGCTACTGAGCTCTATTTGTTGCTCCTCTTGGTGGCTTCTGATGTGGTTTTCCAGTTGCCCAAGCCTGACCCTAATTCCAGCTCTCCTTTACTTGTTGTCTTCCCTCTCTAGAAGGTAAGTTCCTTTAGGGCAGGGACTGCCTTGCTCACCTGCATTTGTATTCCCAGTGCATTGCACAGCGTCTACCACATAGCAAATGCTTACAGAGAGAACTTATCTTCCTATTCACTAATAAGAGAGCTGAATTCCTATTCACTTTCTGTTTTGGGACAAAATATTCCAGCTCATTTAACAATAAGATAAAGTCAAAAAGGCTATAAAGATATTAAATTTGAGGGGCTATCAATATTAAATTGTTGTGTACTATCTTTAGCCTGGCATATAAATCTAAGCCAGCTATAATACTACATTTTTTTCCCCTAAAAAATTAGAATACCAACTTCTATCATATAGAAAATACTATTTACTAAAGTTATCATATATTATGCCACATATAATATCTAATTATATGTTTTGTGTTACATATTAAAATTATGTTGGAGAGCGGCAGTAATTTGCAATTGCTGTCAAATGCAGCATATATTTCCAGATGATGTAAGACTGACCCAACACATTATCCTTCTAAGAAGTATCCTACAAATGTTAAAAAAATCCTACACATGGGTACAAGCGCACACACACAATCACACACAGACCAAACCACAGTGATTAAAACGCCCACTCTGTGCCAAACACAAGTGCTCAGTACTGGGGATATAAAGACCAAAATAAGACTGCAGCTAATTTCAAGGAGTTTACATTCCACTAGAAGAACACTCACTGCACGATCGAAAGTAAAGAAAAACAAGATTTACAGACAATAAGTACAAACTAGCTTCCAGGGAGAGGGACAGAAAAAAAATCTGGGAGAATCAGGAAAGGGCTCCGAGGGAGCCTCAAAGCAATCACGGATTTCTAGAGACAGACTGAGGAGAAAAGAGAATAGCAGTCCTGGTGGACAAAAGGCAAGGAGATGGGAGATCTAATGTTGTGTCTGGGAAATAGCAAACAGGCCACTTGGGCGCGGCCAGAGAGTACATGAGGAGAAATCATGTGTCATCAGTCTGGGAAAAACCAAATTGTGAAGGGCTTTAAATGCCAGAAAATTGTGTTTTATCCTAGGATTAGCAGGGAGCCACCGACACGTTTTGGGCTGGGGACAGACATGGTCACCCGTCTTCTTTTTCTGAAAACAACAACAAAAAAACCCCTAAATTTTTTGGGGGGGGAAGAATGAAGGATATAGTATGGAAGAGACACAGAAATGTGAGCTGCTTTGCTAAATGCTTTATAATCATAACAAACCAGTACATAGGATGCCTGATATACAAATGACACAATAAAGACCAAGGTGTTCCCACGGGAAGGCTGAAGATTTCAGTCTCTGGTATTTAGAATAAGTCTACAGTCTTGGTATTTATTATTTGGATGTGCTGTTTGGTAGGTAGCATAGTCCATGCTTTAACCAGCCTTGAAAAGAAGAACTTGGCCAAGGTCAAGCTGATGAAGTACTTGGTCTCACATGTCATAAAACTACCAAAATTCTTCCCACAATGGCGGGATTGTACTTTCTGTCAAGTTTTATTTGATATGGGTTGCTGTGTCTTTGTCTATGTCATACTTCTCCTGGGCATGAGTAGTGTGCTCTGTGGAGTTCTGCTTCCCCTCCCCTGACATACCTGTATTTTTTACTGTATAGCCTTGCAGTTGGGCCAGGTGCACATCTGGAGATACAGAATGGTACAAGCACTCCACCTGGGCAGGTGTGGTCAAATGTATCAATGTGGCAGTTATGTGTAATGCCATTTAGAGAAGGGAGAACCCAGATACAAGAACATCTGCTTGGAGTCTCTTGCAATAGTCTAGGGAAGAGAATAAAGGTCTAAACTAAGGTGGCTGTGGTATAAATGGAGAGAAGAGGAGTGATAAAGGAGGCTTTGTGGAGACAGACTCAATGAGACTCCACAGCTGCCTGGACATGAGGCACCAAAGGGGAGAGGGTTGAGGACGTCTTCTAGACTGTGGGCCCAAGTAGAGGAATGGTGGTACTCTGGACAGAAATGCTAAAATTAGGAGGATAGGTAGGTTCAGATAGAAAGATGATGAATTGCTTTGGACATGATGAGTCTGAGATGACTGTGAGATAGCCAGATACTCAGAGTTCAGCAGGGAATTCCAAATCTAGGACTGGAGCCGAGAAGAGAAATGAGATATGAATATAGAGACTTAGGAGCAAGGGGCTATAAATTCATAATAGGTGGTCAAGTCAATTGTCAAGTCAAGTCCTGTGACGACTGACAGCCCTAGAACAGAAATGGAAAAATTATATGGTGAAAGTTTATAAGATAAAATTATAGGGATGAGGATTCATAGGTTAGGAGTGGCACAAAATCAAAGTTTTGAGGGATTCAAGGGCAGTAGCTAGTGAAACATTCAGTGGTTGGCCAGGGGTCAAGCCTGGGTATCAAGAGAAATAGAACAAAAATAGGTGATGGACTGGGAAAATGGGCATGGGTTAAGGGTCGAGGCCCAGCATTTGTGATAAGGATGAAGAGAATTAGTGTATGTAGGAGAAAGCAGGAGGAAAGGAATTTGTAGCTGTAGTGAGGAATTTATAATTCTGACTTCATTAAAGTAATGTAAACTAAAAACTCACCATTTAAGGTGAGGTCTACAACATAACCATGTTTATTGGCAAGCTACAATGATAAGGAGTTTGCTATGGTTAAGGATGTCAAGAACCTGAATGGCTGGATTGTTTAAGAAGTGATGAGCATGAATACTGTAATCCTTGAAAAGGATGGCATGGAAAGCTGTAAGGGGGAACAGCAGTGAACAAGGTGAGGCTGATTTCATGAATTTTACTCAAAACACCTAAAGAAGCAGAAAACAAGTTAAAAACAAACAAATATCATTCATCTCTTTGAATTAGGAAATAAAAGGAAAAAAAAGAATAAAGTAGTGATGAGTTCAACCCATCCTTCTTTCAGCCCCCAAAGTGATTTTCTTAAAGGACAGGATCAAACTGTGTCATTTGTCATTTCCCTACTCAATAAACTCCAGCATCAAATAAAAAATCCTATGTTTGGTATTCAAAGACCTTCATAACCTTGCTTCTTTCCACCTTTCCAGGCTTCTTACACTTTTCCCCAATTTTTACTCTTTGATCCAGTGATACTGGCTTCCTGGCTATTCCATGAATAAGACTCTCTCTGTCTCTCTCTCTGTCTCTCTCTCTCTGTCTCTGTCTCTCTCTGTCTCTCTCTGTCTCTCTCTCTGTCTCTCTCTCTCTGTCTCTGTCTCTCTCTGTCTCTCTCTGTCTCTCTCTCTCTGTCTCTCTGTCTCTCTCTCTCTCTCTCTCTCTCTCTCTCTCTCTCTCTCTCTCTCTCTCGGCTCCTGGGCGTTTTCTCTGGCCGTCCTTCACGCGTCCTTCCTTCATATCCTCCCTCCTCATCTCTACCTCCTGGTTTCCCTAGCTTCCTTTAAGTACCAACCAAAATCCCATCTTCTTTAGGAAGCCTTTTCCCAATGCCTCTTAATTCCGGGGCCTTGCTTCTTTCGTGTATTTCCTATCAACCCTTTATTCAGTCTGCTAATCCGTCTCGGTTTCCTTGCAGTCTCTCCTCACTAAACTGGGAGCTCCTGGAGGGCAGGACTGTCTTTTGCCTCTTTTTGGATCCTCAGTGCTTAGTGCAGTGTCTGGTCCATAACAGACTGTACTAAGTTTATCGACTGAATGTCCTCTGCAAATCTATTAAGGAATCAATCTACCAAGAATCCATTTAAGAAACAGTAAAGGTCAAAGTTAGCAAAGTACCAGGAGCATGAGAATACTCACGTAATAAGCAGGCAGAACTCCCCAAAGATTCTAAAGGTAGCTCCTCCAATAATCACTTCTGGTGAATCAAACAGTATATTTGCATCAGAAATTCCCTACCAAATACCTCCAACGAGATCAAACGTTTTAGAGAATCCACATCCATTTCAGACTAGAAATAAGCAATAAAATGAAACGAACTTTATTACCATCTTGGGAGTTTCAGGTTTTATGCGTTATTTTATTCTTATTTAGTCTATTTTTGTTGAGAATGCCACAAAGTTTTAATAAAAATAGTATTTTTAAAAGACTTAGCAAAAGGGGAAAATTTTCTCAGTGCAGACATCTCCAGTTTGGTTGTGTCAAGTTGTTAGCTTGCTTGGATATAAGAATCCAAGGGTACAAATAGCTGCTTCTGCATTTAAATGTTTTATAAAAACAAGTATCACATTTAGGTCTTAATACTGGAAAAGCTCTTTTCAAATATTCCAAAACACCCCAAAATCTTTTGTTCTCTCTGGCATAGGAGTGTAACCTGGGCTTTTGCCAGATGAACCTCCTTAACTCTATGAGACACAGTGACTGACATGGTGACAAGACCTGGGATTGGGGCCTCTTGCCCATTTCAGAAATTGTTGCTTTCTGCAGCGTGTGAATGAAACTAAAACAAGAAATAAACAGGGAATGATAAAATGTCCCAATTTCTGTAACTTATGGACGTCCATTGAGATAGATACACAATGTATTGGGCACTACGCTGAGTTCTGGGAATGAGAAGACAAAAATAACTAACAATGGTCTCTGCTGTCAGGAGCTAAAATAGGACCATGTGACAAAATTCATGTAGGCAAAAGATGTGTTCAATGAGTTTGAGGGTTTCCCCCCTCTTTTTTTTCTCTCAGAAGTCTTTTTTAAAAATAGTTTTCTTTCAATATGTTGAAACTAATTCCCCAAAGCATAATAATTTGTTTTCCTCTAATGTTGACAGTTTCTTATGGTCTCAAGTTCCTGCTGATTTCTTATGAATTATGATAAAATCTTAGATGTTATATTCCTTAAGCCCTGGCAACCTGTGTATTTGTAACACAAATTAAAGCATTTCACATGAATTAAATTAGCAAATTTGTAGGTGTCTGAATACTTCCACTCACCCCACAAATGGTTCAAATTCAAAATAATTTAATAAGTAAACCAAACTACATAATAAGTGATGTTTTTCTAGGCTAAATTAACAAGGCAAACAGATCTGTAAAGAGTGCTTTTAAAAACGGTATTAAATAAATGTCAATTTAATCTCACATGCTTATATTTTAGTTTTCTTCTGGGGAAGAGGGAAAAGTCTCTATTTAAGATGTATAGCCTCCATGTGTACAGTCAAAAATCTGTTCATGTCTCACTATAATGGCATTTCTAATAATGCCGCTATTAAAATCTAAATGAGTTAGATGTTAACTCATGAAGACTTGCCAATCTCTAAACTTTATTGCAAGGGGACACAAAGCTAGACTTTTACTTCTTAAGCCTCCTGCTTTTTTTACCTTATAGCAATCTCTAATGTCTCCGCAAACAAAAATCATGTTTCATTTCTTAAATTTGACCTGTGTTCCTTATAACTCATATTACGATTTTTCAGGGCACAGATCTGCAATGATTCTTATTCTAAACTCTATCCCTTCTCTTCAAGGACAACCTCTCTAAAAGTGCCTTTGATCTCATTCTCTCCAATCTTCTCAAACAAATCGCCCCCACAATCATTCCTCCCCTTCTAATCTTCAGCCTTTCCTTATCTGATGGATCCTTCTTTGCGTGTCATACGTAAGACCAAGTGGCCTCCAATTATTAAAAAAACAACAAAAAAACCCCCTTCACTTTACCCAGCCATCTCATGGCTTTGTCCTGTCGTCTCCTCCCTTCCTTCCACGTCCACACTAAAAGAAAACTCCCAGAGTTAAGTGCTGCCACCTCCTCTCTTCACTCGCTTCTCAACTCTTTGCACTTTTGCCTTCTTATCATTACTCAACTGAAACTGCTCTTCCATGTTAGCAACGTTCTCTTAATTGCCCAGATCGATGGCATTTTTTCAGTCCTCAAGTTTTTTTTACCTTTTAGCTGCACTTGATATTGCTAACCACCTTTTTTTCCTGATACTTTCTCCTCTTAATTTTGTAAAAATTTTTTGTCTTTATTAATTTGTTTATTTACTTTTTGTTTACAAGATTTAGTTCCACAATCCCTTGAGTTTCAAATTTTCTCCCCTTCCCTCTCCCCCCCCCCACGCCCCATGGTGGTTTGCAATCAAGTGTAGGATCTGCAAATACTTTCACATTGGACATTAGTCAGGTTATAAAGAAGGGTTGTAACGGATGGAATGAACAATGGGAAAGAGGAAACAAAACCAAACAAGAAAAAGAAAGAGAGCAGGTAGTTTGCTTCAATCTGCATTCAAACTCTGTTCTTTCTAGTTCTTTCTCATAATGTAGACATCTCTCTCCATTATGAGTCTTTTGGAGTTGTCTTATAACCCTGTGTTGCTGAGAAGGGTCCAGTCTATCAAAGCTGGTCGTCACACATACGTTGTGTCTGTAATTGTGTACAGATATTTCCTGGCTCTGCTTTTCTCACTCAGCATCACTTCATATAAGCTTCTCCAGGTAAATATGAAATCCATCTGCTCCTCATTTCTTATAGTGCAATAGTATTCCATTACATTCATATGCCACAACTCGTTTAGGCATTCCCCAATTGATGGGCATCCCCTTAATTTCCAAATCTTTGCCACCACAAAAGGAGCTACTATAAATATTTTTGTACATATGGGTCTTCCTCCCACTTCTATGATCTCTTTGGGATACAATCCTAGAAGTTCTCCTCTTAATTTTTAAAAAGATGGTGCTGTTTCTCCCAATTCTCCTGTCTGACTCCTCTTTCTCAGTACTCTTTGCTGAATTACTGTATTATGCCATCTTTTGTCAAGCAACCTGAGGCTGTGCTCTAGACCTCTTTTCTATCTTGGTGACCTCATCAGCTTCTATGGGTTCCATTATTATCTCAATTCAGATGAATCAGATCAAGAGATTCAATTCAAACTCTCCCGAGTCCCAGGTCTGCATCACCAAGTGTTTATTGGAAGTTTTGAGCTGGATGTCCTGGATGCCTCTCAAACTCATTGCAATCTTTTCTCTGAAATCTCTCTTCTGAACTTCTTTATCTCTGTTGATGGCATTAACATTTTAGTCACCCAAGTTCATAGTCTTAGTCATACCACACACCCTACACTCCTTTGCTCCCAATGCTTATGTAATGAGCTAGTGAATCCTGTCAATATTACCTATGAAACATCTCTTCCCAACTGTCCTGTTCTCACCATTAATGAGTTGCTTCCCTTGTTCAGACCCATATTATCTTTTTTTGTGTGTGTGCTTTTTTTGGAGGGGGGAAGGCAGGGCAATTGGTATTAAGTGACTCGCCCAAGGTGACATGGCTAGTAAGTGTTGAGTGTCTGAGGCTAGATATAAACTCAGGTCCTCCTGACTCCAGGGCTCGTACTCTATTCACTGCACCACCTAGCCGCCCTACCAAATCAACTCTTGACTGAACTATTGCAATAAGCTCCTAACTCTTCTCCCTGCCTCAAGTTTCATCATCAATCTAGTCCATCCTTCATATTCAAGCTAAATTGATATGCCTAAAGTACAGGTATGACCTCGTCCCTCCTCTACTCATATTCCAGGGGCTCCCCATTTTCTTTAGTATTGGATATAAACCCCTCTCTGCAGCATACATAAAGCCCAACGTAACATGGCTCTAATCCACCTTTCAAGGCTTCCTCTACCTTTCTTCTCTCTTCATGGGCTCTATGATTAAGCTAAAGTGGCCTTCTCATTGTTCCTCTAACATGCCATTCCATATCTCATCTCTATGACATTATATAGTTTTGTACTCTCATGCCTGCAAGGAATTCCCATGTATCTCTACCTCTTAAAATCACTAGTTTCCTTCAAAGCTCAGCTCAAGCTCTACCTTCTACATGAAGTCTTTCAACTGATAACCACATCTGTTTTTACCTTTCCCCAAAGTTACCATTTATTTTCTATATATTTATGCACATGTTGTCTCCTCTTATACAATGTAAGCTTCTTGAGGATAGGAACTGTTTCACATCTTTAAATTCCAATGCCTGGCATACAGTAGGTGCTTAATAAATTAAATGTGGGTTGAATAACCACTTGGACTGGGACTAATAACCACTTAAAAGTGTGACTAATTAGCCATTCAGACTGGGGCCTAACTGTTGGTTGATTAATCACTTAAAATGGAACTATATGATTCAACAATATGTGAATGAAAAGTGAAAAATTCAGTTAACTTGGTTTAAGGTAAGTATTTTTAGTTGCAAAAAAAAAAATCCAAGTTTAAAAAATTGCTATTTAAAACTGCTGACCTCAGATTATAGCGATCATGGGTGAGAATAAACGGTTTATAGTACTTTCATCTTTAGGACAAAGGTGCCTTGTATGCCAAAAGTTATTATTACAATAACTTGTACATTCACTGGCTGAATCATTTATCAATAAAAACTAATACTTTCAGTGGATGTTAAATAAAGCTAGGAAATGGCATTAGACACAGAGAACAAGTTGCTAACTGCAACATGATTGACTTGATTCAGACTCAAGAGAACTATTAAACTATTTATGGTTGATGAGATATGAAATTTCTAACATGCTTTTCTAGTTCTTCATTCTAAATTACACATAGAATAAGGATGTACAAGAATATATTATATCTTGATAATTTTTTTAAAAGATGGATTTCCTTTAGGGACAATTGCTAAAAGTAATTGGGGGAGGTACTATATGACATATATCCTTTTTATGTAATCTAAGAGAAATACCTACTATTTAGAGATTATGAAAAATATGGTTGAGAATATAGACGGTCATTTTTCATGGCTAGAAAAAGAACCTATGAAACAGAAATAGCTAAATTTTAATGTTTTTATCATCTTTGAACAGGAGATTAAAAAATGCGTCCATCTGATTCCAAACCAAGTCTAAATATAAAACTATACATTTTATTTATGACTTCTCCCTTAGCAATGATGTTTTTAAAAATCAACATGAGCAAACTTTATCAAATCTCATATGCTCGAATTTGATAACATGTTTTCCAAATAATTTCAGAAAGTGGGGTTAATCTAAATGCTAGTAAATATGAACTATATTCTCATGAGGTGGATATTCACCAAATATCATGCACAGCTTTTACAAAATAAACTCCATGTTCTCAATTTTTAAGTAGAGGGGGATCTTAAAATCATAGTAACATTAAAGTAGAAAAACACTGGATCTATGATAAATTGCTTCCTACCCAAGAAATAAAACGAAAAGCTTAATCCGTAGGTTTCATCAATATATCTGTCACAGGACTTCTCAGTGCAGCAGAGGAAAAAATGATTAAAGGTAGAGAACTCAAAATCCAATGAACAAACTGAAAGGAAATATGTACTTGCAAAGACAGAATGGAGAATGACATCACTATTCACCCAATGCTGATGTACTTTATGTTCAGTTTAAAGGGATTTCATACTGCTCCAACAGGAAGTCAAACACCACAGGATTTTTCTAAAATATCTTTTGAATATTAAGAACAAAACTAAATATTTTAGTCTAACTGAAGACTATGATATGCATTCTAAATTTTTCTGTGTAAACTAGGAACAAAATTTTTGCCTGAAACTCATTTTTGTTCTTTTATGTACACCGAGAAACCCATGACACAGATGACAGAGAAGAGGAATCTCCTTTGCAGCTGCTACCAGAGTATGTCCCAAAGATCTTTAGATCTGATAGTTTACACAGTATCATTGCCAAGAAAACCATAGATGAGGTCAGGAAGAGATGGACATGACTGAAAAATGACTGGACAATAAAACTAAACCACAAATTGGTTCTGTTCTTGTGTGGGAATCTGACTTCTCTGTATAAATACAAATCAATAGGCAGAGTTCCCCTTAGAACAGAGGTTCTGTTCACAAACCCCGGGGAGTCTATGAGTTTGTGGTTTATAAAAAATTTCAGTGACTGTATTTCAGGATAGTTGATTTCTTGTGTAATCCCATCTATTTTATTTTATATGTCTAAAAATATCCAGAAAGGGAGTCTATAGGATTGAAAGACTGCCAAAAGGATCCATTACACCAAGAAGGTTAAAGACTTTTGTTTTAGAATATCTATGGCAGTTTTATCAAACAGTTCGAACAATTCATTACACAACAGGCAAGGGCCTACTATGTGAAGAATATTGTGGTAGGAGATACAAAGTTTAAATAAGACACAATCCCTGTCTTCCTGGAGGTTACAATCTAGTATAATATAATTAAAATGCAGATAAAATACATGAAACATTGGTTAGAAAACTGCAGAACAATTATAGTGAAGTCTGAGGAGAAAGTGTTACTAATGTGATTGGTGAATGAGGAGTGGTGTTGGTTAGACAATGGATTGCAGAATCATAGATTTAGAGCCAGAAGGGATCTTAGAAGTCATCTAGTCCCACCTCCTTCTTTAGAGAAAAGGAGACTTTGGTCCACAGAGGTGAAGGGACTTAGCCCATTGCTTTTTTCAAGTACACCAGTCTACTCTCAGGTTTCACCAGGCTGGAACAGCTTTGAGTAAGGAATCTGCAATTCAACAGGTTTGCTAAGAACCAGACCAGCCAAGGACAAGAGGCTTAAAACCAGCAAGCTGGCTCTTAGGAAGTGAATTCTTTGGCCCTGGTGATCCATGAAAGAGGGGAAAAAAAGCATAAAATGCACTAACTTCCCACACCTTACCCAGTCATGACAAGCTCCTCCTGCTTCCAAAGTAATGCTAGCAAAGTGTCAGAAAAGGTGGTAGGGGGTGATTTTTTAAAAAATTACAATGATCAGACTGTTTACTAACATGAATTTAACTATTAGTATGTAAAATGCAAGATCTCTGTCCAATGAGCAATGAACTGATAAAAGTACTCGAGGTTTATGCCAACATTTGTATTTTTACTCTAAACGAACATAAAGAAGTTGTAGTTCATGGAAGGACAATTCACCAGTTCTCTTTGGAAGGGTGAATAAAGAAATTGATAGTTTCATTGTGTGTCCAAGGGCAACAAAAATATCATTTCGTGGGATACTTGATTATCTTTCCCAGAATGAATAAATGCAAGGAGATTACTATGAAGACAGTGGCAATTTATACAGTGACATCTGTTGCAGTGGACAAAGATTTAGGGATGTCCTACCAAAAATATGACAAGATCCTCAAAAATTTACCTTCAGAATCAGTGATTACAACATAAACATAGGCACAGGAGAGGATGGTAAAAGAATGCATGTGGAAAAATACAATTCAGGATAAAGAAATAAAGAGATCTAAAGACTCATATATTACTTAGAAGTCTCATGCCTATATACAATGAATACTTTCTTCAAAAAAGGAACTGAAAAGCACTAGGCATGGGAAGTTGTCATAAAAAAACAATGTTGATAATTTTAATCCCAAAATCAATCTAGCTAGCTTTTCTTCCTTTTCCACTCTAGGTCCATCTCACTGTCAGTCTGTACTACTGGTCCCACCCAGGTAGACATAATGTTGGGTAGACTGTTTAGAGTGTCCATCCAAATGCATATTGAAATCTGGGCAAGAGCTATCCTTATCCACTT
This sequence comes from Pseudochirops corinnae, assembly GCA_028646515.1. NCBI lineage: Eukaryota > Metazoa > Chordata > Mammalia > Diprotodontia > Pseudocheiridae > Pseudochirops > Pseudochirops corinnae. The sequence goes on from JAQQSV010001305.1 coordinate 30,777, forward strand.
GATTTTTTTCTATATGGATGGACAGGTCAAAATTCTTTTACCTCAGTTCTGTTCCAGGACGTTCTTCAGTGCCAATTAACACACTGTCATCCACAAAATGGGAACATCTGCAAGATTTCACCATCCACATTCCAGCTGGACCTGGACTCTTTGCTGACTTTCCTTCATCACAGTGATGAATGCCTCTGGTGAAATAAATTTCCCCGTTTTATACCCAGTTGTTTATTATCAAAGGGTCTTTGAACAGAGCTATTTCTTTCGTAACAGGTTCTAAGGAGTCCTGAATGATCATGTTTTATGGATGGGAGACCCCTTGCAGTAAAAGAGCCTATATGGTAATATTTATCTGTTCATTCTTTAAACAAAAGACCTAAATTATGTAAAATCATGCATAATCTTTTTTCTACTAAATATTTTTAAAAATTCTTCCCTCTTAATTAATCTTATTACTCAAATTCACAACACTATCACTTTTAATTTCTTGACACTTAATGAAATTTCCTAGTTGTTTTTTTTAAACACCATTTCTTATTTTTGTTTCTTCCTTTCCAGTGCCACTGTCAAATATGTGCACTAATTCAAGAGCAGAGTTTTCACAGGAAAAAAAAATCTATTCTTCAAGACTGGTTAAGGTGAAGAGGGAAAAAAATTCTTTGCTATAAAGGATGAATCTCTCAGACAGAAGAAGGAAGCATATAAAGGGAAATCTAGGCAATATAAAAAACAAAAATATTAGTAAAAGTCTATTTTAAAAGATTAAGAGAAATCTGCAAAATTTTAATTCCTATTTGGAAATACGAATAGGAGGTATGGGCCTACCACGGCATTAATTCTGAGTATAAGTCAGCAAGTTGGGCTCATCTAAGGCACAATGAGCAACGTTTCTTAAAAATTTATTTTAAAAGTGCTTATATTTTTAATGATAGATAATCTTGCTCCCTGTAAGTCAAAGGCATTTATTTTACAGATCTATTTACTTATGAAAACTCAAATCTTCCCATTACTTGCATATTTTGAGCATCTGTAATTCCAATCGTTTTTGTCGAGGGCAGTCCCAACACTCCAGACACTCATGTTCACAGCCTCCCGGTCACCTATGAATCCTCACCTTCCTGCTACTAAGCTTCTCTGAACTTCTCCTCAAACTCAAAGCCTTTCTGGTTTGGTAGAACCTTCAGGGCATATACTCTGCTGGCATAGCCTTCAGAGACTTAAGATACCCAACTATTATAAATAAATGTTAGTTGAATTGAAAAGAATACATAAGTGAAACAATTTTCAAACTTTGCCTAGCGTGTCAAAACCTTGTCAGGACTCTTATATGGTGTCTCCCGTCCACTGAGGACCAGGCTTTGAAGCTATGCTAATGCTGCCCCAGAAAATATGGAATAAAAATTAAAGAAAGTAAAGTTTCTACCGTAACCTATTTGCATATTTCTCTTCCCATCAGTTCCAAATTTATATTGCTGCCAAGGTGATTTCTTTTTGCATTATCATTTATTTTGTCTTTGGTGGTAGTCAATGAAATTGTTAGAAAGCACAATAAGGCCCCAATCACTTTGATCATTCAGTAAATTTCTTCTGATGATAACAACT
>JAQQSV010001305.1:32472-65043 GCA_028646515.1 Pseudochirops corinnae
CATGGTTACGTAGACATTTATATTTAAAATTCATTAAAAGTATAATTTTTTAAATATAATTTTCTTATTTAACCCTCAAAGTCTAAAATTTCCTATTTTTAAGATTATAAAAAGAAATGTAAAGAAATTTAAAAATCACATGTAACTAAAACAATGTTAATGAAGACTTTGGCTGTAGATATTGTATTTTTGTGACCATAGTTGTTATCATCAGAAGAAATTTACTGAATGATCAAAGTGATTGGGGCCTTATTGTGCTTTCTAACAATTTCATTGACTACCACCAAAGACAAAATAAATGATAATGCAAAAAGAAATCACCTTGGCAGCAATATAAATTTGGAACTGATGGGAAGAGAAATATGCAAATAGGTTACGGTAGAAACTTTACTTTCTTTAATTTTTATTCCATATTTTCTGGGGCAGCATTAGCATAGCTTCAAAGCCTGGTCCTCAGTGGACGGGAGACACCATATAAGAGTCCTGACAAGGTTTTGACACGCTAGGCAAAGTTTGAAAATTGTTTCACTTATGTATTCTTTTCAATTCAACTAACATTTATTTATAATAGTTGGGTATCTTAAGTCTCTGAAGGCTATGCCAGCAGAGTATATGCCCTGAAGGTTCTACCAAACCAGAAAGGCTTTGAGTTTGAGGAGAAGTTCAGAGAAGCTTAGTAGCAGGAAGGTGAGGATTCATAGGTGACCGGGAGGCTGTGAACATGAGTGTCTGGAGTGTTGGGACTGCCCTCGACAAAAACGATTGGAATTACAGATGCTCAAAATATGCAAGTAATGGGAAGATTTGAGTTTTCATAAGTAAATAGATCTGTAAAATAAATGCCTTTGACTTACAGGGAGCAAGATTATCTATCATTAAAAATATAAGCACTTTTAAAATAAATTTTTAAGAAACGTTGCTCATTGTGCCTTAGATGAGCCCAACTTGCTGACTTATACTCAGAATTAATGCCGTGGTAGGCCCATACCTCCTATTCGTATTTCCAAATAGGAATTAAAATTTTGCAGATTTCTCTTAATCTTTTAAAATAGACTTTTACTAATATTTTTGTTTTTTATATTGCCTAGATTTCCCTTTATATGCTTCCTTCTTCTGTCTGAGAGATTCATCCTTTATAGCAAAGAATTTTTTTCCCTCTTCACCTTAACCAGTCTTGAAGAATAGATTTTTTTTTCCTGTGAAAACTCTGCTCTTGAATTAGTGCACATATTTGACAGTGGCACTGGAAAGGAAGAAACAAAAATAAGAAATGGTGTTTAAAAAAAACAACTAGGAAATTTCATTAAGTGTCAAGAAATTAAAAGTGATAGTGTTGTGAATTTGAGTAATAAGATTAATTAAGAGGGAAGAATTTTTAAAAATATTTAGTAGAAAAAAGATTATGCATGATTTTACATAATTTAGGTCTTTTGTTTAAAGAATGAACAGATAAATATTACCATATAGGCTCTTTTACTGCAAGGGGTCTCCCATCCATAAAACATGATCATTCAGGACTCCTTAGAACCTGTTACGAAAGAAATAGCTCTGTTCAAAGACCCTTTGATAATAAACAACTGGGTATAAAACGGGGAAATTTATTTCACCAGAGGCATTCATCACTGTGATGAAGGAAAGTCAGCAAAGAGTCCAGGTCCAGCTGGAATGTGGATGGTGAAATCTTGCAGATGTTCCCATTTTGTGGATGACAGTGTGTTAATTGGCACTGAAGAACGTCCTGGAACAGAACTGAGGTAAAAGAATTTTGACCTGTCCATCCATATAGAAAAAAATCAAGTGGATAAGGATAGCTCTTGCCCAGATTTCAATATGCATTTGGATGGACACTCTAAACAGTCTACCCAACATTATGTCTACCTGGGTGGGACCAGTAGTACAGACTGACAGTGAGATGGACCTAGAGTGGAAAAGGAAGAAAAGCTAGCTAGATTGATTTTGGGATTAAAATTATCAACATTGTTTTTTTATGACAACTTCCCATGCCTAGTGCTTTTCAGTTCCTTTTTTGAAGAAAGTATTCATTGTATATAGGCATGAGACTTCTAAGTAATATATGAGTCTTTAGATCTCTTTATTTCTTTATCCTGAATTGTATTTTTCCACATGCATTCTTTTACCATCCTCTCCTGTGCCTATGTTTATGTTGTAATCACTGATTCTGAAGGTAAATTTTTGAGGATCTTGTCATATTTTTGGTAGGACATCCCTAAATCTTTGTCCACTGCAACAGATGTCACTGTATAAATTGCCACTGTCTTCATAGTAATCTCCTTGCATTTATTCATTCTGGGAAAGATAATCAAGTATCCCACGAAATGATATTTTTGTTGCCCTTGGACACACAATGAAACTATCAATTTCTTTATTCACCCTTCCAAAGAGAACTGGTGAATTGTCCTTCCATGAACTACAACTTCTTTATGTTCGTTTAGAGTAAAAATACAAATGTTGGCATAAACCTCGAGTACTTTTATCAGTTCATTGCTCATTGGACAGAGATCTTGCATTTTACATACTAATAGTTAAATTCATGTTAGTAAACAGTCTGATCATTGTAATTTTTTAAAAAATCACCCCCTACCACCTTTTCTGACACTTTGCTAGCATTACTTTGGAAGCAGGAGGAGCTTGTCATGACTGGGTAAGGTGTGGGAAGTTAGTGCATTTTATGCTTTTTTTCCCCTCTTTCATGGATCACCAGGGCCAAAGAATTCACTTCCTAAGAGCCAGCTTGCTGGTTTTAAGCCTCTTGTCCTTGGCTGGTCTGGTTCTTAGCAAACCTGTTGAATTGCAGATTCCTTACTCAAAGCTGTTCCAGCCTGGTGAAACCTGAGAGTAGACTGGTGTACTTGAAAAAAGCAATGGGCTAAGTCCCTTCACCTCTGTGGACCAAAGTCTCCTTTTCTCTAAAGAAGGAGGTGGGACTAGATGACTTCTAAGATCCCTTCTGGCTCTAAATCTATGATTCTGCAATCCATTGTCTAACCAACACCACTCCTCATTCACCAATCACATTAGTAACACTTTCTCCTCAGACTTCACTATAATTGTTCTGCAGTTTTCTAACCAATGTTTCATGTATTTTATCTGCATTTTAATTATATTATACTAGATTGTAACCTCCAGGAAGACAGGGATTGTGTCTTATTTAAACTTTGTATCTCCTACCACAATATTCTTCACATAGTAGGCCCTTGCCTGTTGTGTAATGAATTGTTCGAACTGTTTGATAAAACTGCCATAGATATTCTAAAACAAAAGTCTTTAACCTTCTTGGTGTAATGGATCCTTTTGGCAGTCTTTCAATCCTATAGACTCCCTTTCTGGATATTTTTAGACATATAAAATAAAATAGATGGGATTACACAAGAAATCAACTATCCTGAAATACAGTCACTGAAATTTTTTATAAACCACAAACTCATAGACTCCCCGGGGTTTGTGAACAGAACCTCTGTTCTAAGGGGAACTCTGCCTATTGATTTGTATTTATACAGAGAAGTCAGATTCCCACACAAGAACAGAACCAATTTGTGGTTTAGTTTTATTGTCCAGTCATTTTTCAGTCATGTCCATCTCTTCCTGACCTCATCTATGGTTTTCTTGGCAATGATACTGTGTAAACTATCAGATCTAAAGATCTTTGGGACATACTCTGGTAGCAGCTGCAAAGGAGATTCCTCTTCTCTGTCATCTGTGTCATGGGTTTCTCGGTGTACATAAAAGAACAAAAATGAGTTTCAGGCAAAAATTTTGTTCCTAGTTTACACAGAAAAATTTAGAATGCATATCATAGTCTTCAGTTAGACTAAAATATTTAGTTTTGTTCTTAATATTCAAAAGATATTTTAGAAAAATCCTGTGGTGTTTGACTTCCTGTTGGAGCAGTATGAAATCCCTTTAAACTGAACATAAAGTACATCAGCATTGGGTGAATAGTGATGTCATTCTCCATTCTGTCTTTGCAAGTACATATTTCCTTTCAGTTTGTTCATTGGATTTTGAGTTCTCTACCTTTAATCATTTTTTCCTCTGCTGCACTGAGAAGTCCTGTGACAGATATATTGATGAAACCTACGGATTAAGCTTTTCGTTTTATTTCTTGGGTAGGAAGCAATTTATCATAGATCCAGTGTTTTTCTACTTTAATGTTACTATGATTTTAAGATCCCCCTCTACTTAAAAATTGAGAACATGGAGTTTATTTTGTAAAAGCTGTGCATGATATTTGGTGAATATCCACCTCATGAGAATATAGTTCATATTTACTAGCATTTAGATTAACCCCACTTTCTGAAATTATTTGGAAAACATGTTATCAAATTCGAGCATATGAGATTTGATAAAGTTTGCTCATGTTGATTTTTAAAAACATCATTGCTAAGGGAGAAGTCATAAATAAAATGTATAGTTTTATATTTAGACTTGGTTTGGAATCAGATGGACGCATTTTTTAATCTCCTGTTCAAAGATGATAAAAACATTAAAATTTAGCTATTTCTGTTTCATAGGTTCTTTTTCTAGCCATGAAAAATGACCGTCTATATTCTCAACCATATTTTTCATAATCTCTAAATAGTAGGTATTTCTCTTAGATTACATAAAAAGGATATATGTCATATAGTACCTCCCCCAATTACTTTTAGCAATTGTCCCTAAAGGAAATCCATCTTTTAAAAAAATTATCAAGATATAATATATTCTTGTACATCCTTATTCTATGTGTAATTTAGAATGAAGAACTAGAAAAGCATGTTAGAAATTTCATATCTCATCAACCATAAATAGTTTAATAGTTCTCTTGAGTCTGAATCAAGTCAATCATGTTGCAGTTAGCAACTTGTTCTCTGTGTCTAATGCCATTTCCTAGCTTTATTTAACATCCACTGAAAGTATTAGTTTTTATTGATAAATGATTCAGCCAGTGAATGTACAAGTTATTGTAATAATAACTTTTGGCATACAAGGCACCTTTGTCCTAAAGATGAAAGTACTATAAACCGTTTATTCTCACCCATGATCGCTATAATCTGAGGTCAGCAGTTTTAAATAGCAATTTTTTAAACTTGGATTTTTTTTTTTGCAACTAAAAATACTTACCTTAAACCAAGTTAACTGAATTTTTCACTTTTCATTCACATATTGTTGAATCATATAGTTCCATTTTAAGTGATTAATCAACCAACAGTTAGGCCCCAGTCTGAATGGCTAATTAGTCACACTTTTAAGTGGTTATTAGTCCCAGTCCAAGTGGTTATTCAACCCACATTTAATTTATTAAGCACCTACTGTATGCCAGGCATTGGAATTTAAAGATGTGAAACAGTTCCTATCCTCAAGAAGCTTACATTGTATAAGAGGAGACAACATGTGCATAAATATATAGAAAATAAATGGTAACTTTGGGGAAAGGTAAAAACAGATGTGGTTATCAGTTGAAAGACTTCATGTAGAAGGTAGAGCTTGAGCTGAGCTTTGAAGGAAACTAGTGATTTTAAGAGGTAGAGATACATGGGAATTCCTTGCAGGCATGAGAGTACAAAACTATATAATGTCATAGAGATGAGATATGGAATGGCATGTTAGAGGAACAATGAGAAGGCCACTTTAGCTTAATCATAGAGCCCATGAAGAGAGAAGAAAGGTAGAGGAAGCCTTGAAAGGTGGATTAGAGCCATGTTACGTTGGGCTTTATGTATGCTGCAGAGAGGGGTTTATATCCAATACTAAAGAAAATGGGGAGCCCCTGGAATATGAGTAGAGGAGGGACGAGGTCATACCTGTACTTTAGGCATATCAATTTAGCTTGAATATGAAGGATGGACTAGATTGATGATGAAACTTGAGGCAGGGAGAAGAGTTAGGAGCTTATTGCAATAGTTCAGTCAAGAGTTGATTTGGTAGGGCGGCTAGGTGGTGCAGTGAATAGAGTACGAGCCCTGGAGTCAGGAGGACCTGAGTTTATATCTAGCCTCAGACACTCAACACTTACTAGCCATGTCACCTTGGGCGAGTCACTTAATACCAATTGCCCTGCCTTCCCCCCTCCAAAAAAAGCACACACACAAAAAAAGATAATATGGGTCTGAACAAGGGAAGCAACTCATTAATGGTGAGAACAGGACAGTTGGGAAGAGATGTTTCATAGGTAATATTGACAGGATTCACTAGCTCATTACATAAGCATTGGGAGCAAAGGAGTGTAGGGTGTGTGGTATGACTAAGACTATGAACTTGGGTGACTAAAATGTTAATGCCATCAACAGAGATAAAGAAGTTCAGAAGAGAGATTTCAGAGAAAAGATTGCAATGAGTTTGAGAGGCATCCAGGACATCCAGCTCAAAACTTCCAATAAACACTTGGTGATGCAGACCTGGGACTCGGGAGAGTTTGAATTGAATCTCTTGATCTGATTCATCTGAATTGAGATAATAATGGAACCCATAGAAGCTGATGAGGTCACCAAGATAGAAAAGAGGTCTAGAGCACAGCCTCAGGTTGCTTGACAAAAGATGGCATAATACAGTAATTCAGCAAAGAGTACTGAGAAAGAGGAGTCAGACAGGAGAATTGGGAGAAACAGCACCATCTTTTTAAAAATTAAGAGGAGAACTTCTAGGATTGTATCCCAAAGAGATCATAGAAGTGGGAGGAAGACCCATATGTACAAAAATATTTATAGTAGCTCCTTTTGTGGTGGCAAAGATTTGGAAATTAAGGGGATGCCCATCAATTGGGGAATGCCTAAACGAGTTGTGGCATATGAATGTAATGGAATACTATTGCACTATAAGAAATGAGGAGCAGATGGATTTCATATTTACCTGGAGAAGCTTATATGAAGTGATGCTGAGTGAGAAAAGCAGAGCCAGGAAATATCTGTACACAATTACAGACACAACGTATGTGTGACGACCAGCTTTGATAGACTGGACCCTTCTCAGCAACACAGGGTTATAAGACAACTCCAAAAGACTCATAATGGAGAGAGATGTCTACATTATGAGAAAGAACTAGAAAGAACAGAGTTTGAATGCAGATTGAAGCAAACTACCTGCTCTCTTTCTTTTTCTTGTTTGGTTTTGTTTCCTCTTTCCCATTGTTCATTCCATCCGTTACAACCCTTCTTTATAACCTGACTAATGTCCAATGTGAAAGTATTTGCAGATCCTACACTTGATTGCAAACCACCATGGGGCGTGGGGGGGGGGAGAGGGAAGGGGAGAAAATTTGAAACTCAAGGGATTGTGGAACTAAATCTTGTAAACAAAAAGTAAATAAACAAATTAATAAAGACAAAAAATTTTTACAAAATTAAGAGGAGAAAGTATCAGGAAAAAAAGGTGGTTAGCAATATCAAGTGCAGCTAAAAGGTAAAAAAAACTTGAGGACTGAAAAAATGCCATCGATCTGGGCAATTAAGAGAACGTTGCTAACATGGAAGAGCAGTTTCAGTTGAGTAATGATAAGAAGGCAAAAGTGCAAAGAGTTGAGAAGCGAGTGAAGAGAGGAGGTGGCAGCACTTAACTCTGGGAGTTTTCTTTTAGTGTGGACGTGGAAGGAAGGGAGGAGACGACAGGACAAAGCCATGAGATGGCTGGGTAAAGTGAAGGGGGTTTTTTTGTTGTTTTTTTAATAATTGGAGGCCACTTGGTCTTACGTATGACACGCAAAGAAGGATCCATCAGATAAGGAAAGGCTGAAGATTAGAAGGGGAGGAATGATTGTGGGGGCGATTTGTTTGAGAAGATTGGAGAGAATGAGATCAAAGGCACTTTTAGAGAGGTTGTCCTTGAAGAGAAGGGATAGAGTTTAGAATAAGAATCATTGCAGATCTGTGCCCTGAAAAATCGTAATATGAGTTATAAGGAACACAGGTCAAATTTAAGAAATGAAACATGATTTTTGTTTGCGGAGACATTAGAGATTGCTATAAGGTAAAAAAAGCAGGAGGCTTAAGAAGTAAAAGTCTAGCTTTGTGTCCCCTTGCAATAAAGTTTAGAGATTGGCAAGTCTTCATGAGTTAACATCTAACTCATTTAGATTTTAATAGCGGCATTATTAGAAATGCCATTATAGTGAGACATGAACAGATTTTTGACTGTACACATGGAGGCTATACATCTTAAATAGAGACTTTTCCCTCTTCCCCAGAAGAAAACTAAAATATAAGCATGTGAGATTAAATTGACATTTATTTAATACCGTTTTTAAAAGCACTCTTTACAGATCTGTTTGCCTTGTTAATTTAGCCTAGAAAAACATCACTTATTATGTAGTTTGGTTTACTTATTAAATTATTTTGAATTTGAACCATTTGTGGGGTGAGTGGAAGTATTCAGACACCTACAAATTTGCTAATTTAATTCATGTGAAATGCTTTAATTTGTGTTACAAATACACAGGTTGCCAGGGCTTAAGGAATATAACATCTAAGATTTTATCATAATTCATAAGAAATCAGCAGGAACTTGAGACCATAAGAAACTGTCAACATTAGAGGAAAACAAATTATTATGCTTTGGGGAATTAGTTTCAACATATTGAAAGAAAACTATTTTTAAAAAAGACTTCTGAGAGAAAAAAAAGAGGGGGGAAACCCTCAAACTCATTGAACACATCTTTTGCCTACATGAATTTTGTCACATGGTCCTATTTTAGCTCCTGACAGCAGAGACCATTGTTAGTTATTTTTGTCTTCTCATTCCCAGAACTCAGCGTAGTGCCCAATACATTGTGTATCTATCTCAATGGACGTCCATAAGTTACAGAAATTGGGACATTTTATCATTCCCTGTTTATTTCTTGTTTTAGTTTCATTCACACGCTGCAGAAAGCAACAATTTCTGAAATGGGCAAGAGGCCCCAATCCCAGGTCTTGTCACCATGTCAGTCACTGTGTCTCATAGAGTTAAGGAGGTTCATCTGGCAAAAGCCCAGGTTACACTCCTATGCCAGAGAGAACAAAAGATTTTGGGGTGTTTTGGAATATTTGAAAAGAGCTTTTCCAGTATTAAGACCTAAATGTGATACTTGTTTTTATAAAACATTTAAATGCAGAAGCAGCTATTTGTACCCTTGGATTCTTATATCCAAGCAAGCTAACAACTTGACACAACCAAACTGGAGATGTCTGCACTGAGAAAATTTTCCCCTTTTGCTAAGTCTTTTAAAAATACTATTTTTATTAAAACTTTGTGGCATTCTCAACAAAAATAGACTAAATAAGAATAAAATAACGCATAAAACCTGAAACTCCCAAGATGGTAATAAAGTTCGTTTCATTTTATTGCTTATTTCTAGTCTGAAATGGATGTGGATTCTCTAAAACGTTTGATCTCGTTGGAGGTATTTGGTAGGGAATTTCTGATGCAAATATACTGTTTGATTCACCAGAAGTGATTATTGGAGGAGCTACCTTTAGAATCTTTGGGGAGTTCTGCCTGCTTATTACGTGAGTATTCTCATGCTCCTGGTACTTTGCTAACTTTGACCTTTACTGTTTCTTAAATGGATTCTTGGTAGATTGATTCCTTAATAGATTTGCAGAGGACATTCAGTCGATAAACTTAGTACAGTCTGTTATGGACCAGACACTGCACTAAGCACTGAGGATCCAAAAAGAGGCAAAAGACAGTCCTGCCCTCCAGGAGCTCCCAGTTTAGTGAGGAGAGACTGCAAGGAAACCGAGACGGATTAGCAGACTGAATAAAGGGTTGATAGGAAATACACGAAAGAAGCAAGGCCCCGGAATTAAGAGGCATTGGGAAAAGGCTTCCTAAAGAAGATGGGATTTTGGTTGGTACTTAAAGGAAGCTAGGGAAACCAGGAGGTAGAGATGAGGAGGGAGGATATGAAGGAAGGACGCGTGAAGGACGGCCAGAGAAAACGCCCAGGAGCCGAGAGAGAGAGAGAGAGAGAGAGAGAGAGAGAGAGAGAGAGAGAGAGAGACAGAGAGACAGAGAGAGAGAGACAGAGAGAGACAGAGAGAGACAGAGACAGAGAGAGAGAGACAGAGAGAGAGACAGAGAGAGACAGAGAGAGACAGAGACAGAGAGAGAGAGACAGAGAGAGAGACAGAGAGAGTCTTATTCATGGAATAGCCAGGAAGCCAGTATCACTGGATCAAAGAGTAAAAATTGGGGAAAAGTGTAAGAAGCCTGGAAAGGTGGAAAGAAGCAAGGTTATGAAGGTCTTTGAATACCAAACATAGGATTTTTTATTTGATGCTGGAGTTTATTGAGTAGGGAAATGACAAATGACACAGTTTGATCCTGTCCTTTAAGAAAATCACTTTGGGGGCTGAAAGAAGGATGGGTTGAACTCATCACTACTTTATTCTTTTTTTTCCTTTTATTTCCTAATTCAAAGAGATGAATGATATTTGTTTGTTTTTAACTTGTTTTCTGCTTCTTTAGGTGTTTTGAGTAAAATTCATGAAATCAGCCTCACCTTGTTCACTGCTGTTCCCCCTTACAGCTTTCCATGCCATCCTTTTCAAGGATTACAGTATTCATGCTCATCACTTCTTAAACAATCCAGCCATTCAGGTTCTTGACATCCTTAACCATAGCAAACTCCTTATCATTGTAGCTTGCCAATAAACATGGTTATGTTGTAGACCTCACCTTAAATGGTGAGTTTTTAGTTTACATTACTTTAATGAAGTCAGAATTATAAATTCCTCACTACAGCTACAAATTCCTTTCCTCCTGCTTTCTCCTACATACACTAATTCTCTTCATCCTTATCACAAATGCTGGGCCTCGACCCTTAACCCATGCCCATTTTCCCAGTCCATCACCTATTTTTGTTCTATTTCTCTTGATACCCAGGCTTGACCCCTGGCCAACCACTGAATGTTTCACTAGCTACTGCCCTTGAATCCCTCAAAACTTTGATTTTGTGCCACTCCTAACCTATGAATCCTCATCCCTATAATTTTATCTTATAAACTTTCACCATATAATTTTTCCATTTCTGTTCTAGGGCTGTCAGTCGTCACAGGACTTGACTTGACAATTGACTTGACCACCTATTATGAATTTATAGCCCCTTGCTCCTAAGTCTCTATATTCATATCTCATTTCTCTTCTCGGCTCCAGTCCTAGATTTGGAATTCCCTGCTGAACTCTGAGTATCTGGCTATCTCACAGTCATCTCAGACTCATCATGTCCAAAGCAATTCATCATCTTTCTATCTGAACCTACCTATCCTCCTAATTTTAGCATTTCTGTCCAGAGTACCACCATTCCTCTACTTGGGCCCACAGTCTAGAAGACGTCCTCAACCCTCTCCCCTTTGGTGCCTCATGTCCAGGCAGCTGTGGAGTCTCATTGAGTCTGTCTCCACAAAGCCTCCTTTATCACTCCTCTTCTCTCCATTTATACCACAGCCACCTTAGTTTAGACCTTTATTCTCTTCCCTAGACTATTGCAAGAGACTCCAAGCAGATGTTCTTGTATCTGGGTTCTCCCTTCTCTAAATGGCATTACACATAACTGCCACATTGATACATTTGACCACACCTGCCCAGGTGGAGTGCTTGTACCATTCTGTATCTCCAGATGTGCACCTGGCCCAACTGCAAGGCTATACAGTAAAAAATACAGGTATGTCAGGGGAGGGGAAGCAGAACTCCACAGAGCACACTACTCATGCCCAGGAGAAGTATGACATAGACAAAGACACAGCAACCCATATCAAATAAAACTTGACAGAAAGTACAATCCCGCCATTGTGGGAAGAATTTTGGTAGTTTTATGACATGTGAGACCAAGTACTTCATCAGCTTGACCTTGGCCAAGTTCTTCTTTTCAAGGCTGGTTAAAGCATGGACTATGCTACCTACCAAACAGCACATCCAAATAATAAATACCAAGACTGTAGACTTATTCTAAATACCAGAGACTGAAATCTTCAGCCTTCCCGTGGGAACACCTTGGTCTTTATTGTGTCATTTGTATATCAGGCATCCTATGTACTGGTTTGTTATGATTATAAAGCATTTAGCAAAGCAGCTCACATTTCTGTGTCTCTTCCATACTATATCCTTCATTCTTCCCCCCCCAAAAAATTTAGGGGTTTTTTTGTTGTTGTTTTCAGAAAAAGAAGACGGGTGACCATGTCTGTCCCCAGCCCAAAACGTGTCGGTGGCTCCCTGCTAATCCTAGGATAAAACACAATTTTCTGGCATTTAAAGCCCTTCACAATTTGGTTTTTCCCAGACTGATGACACATGATTTCTCCTCATGTACTCTCTGGCCGCGCCCAAGTGGCCTGTTTGCTATTTCCCAGACACAACATTAGATCTCCCATCTCCTTGCCTTTTGTCCACCAGGACTGCTATTCTCTTTTCTCCTCAGTCTGTCTCTAGAAATCCGTGATTGCTTTGAGGCTCCCTCGGAGCCCTTTCCTGATTCTCCCAGATTTTTTTTCTGTCCCTCTCCCTGGAAGCTAGTTTGTACTTATTGTCTGTAAATCTTGTTTTTCTTTACTTTCGATCGTGCAGTGAGTGTTCTTCTAGTGGAATGTAAACTCCTTGAAATTAGCTGCAGTCTTATTTTGGTCTTTATATCCCCAGTACTGAGCACTTGTGTTTGGCACAGAGTGGGCGTTTTAATCACTGTGGTTTGGTCTGTGTGTGATTGTGTGTGTGCGCTTGTACCCATGTGTAGGATTTTTTTAACATTTGTAGGATACTTCTTAGAAGGATAATGTGTTGGGTCAGTCTTACATCATCTGGAAATATATGCTGCATTTGACAGCAATTGCAAATTACTGCCGCTCTCCAACATAATTTTAATATGTAACACAAAACATATAATTAGATATTATATGTGGCATAATATATGATAACTTTAGTAAATAGTATTTTCTATATGATAGAAGTTGGTATTCTAATTTTTTAGGGGAAAAAAATGTAGTATTATAGCTGGCTTAGATTTATATGCCAGGCTAAAGATAGTACACAACAATTTAATATTGATAGCCCCTCAAATTTAATATCTTTATAGCCTTTTTGACTTTATCTTATTGTTAAATGAGCTGGAATATTTTGTCCCAAAACAGAAAGTGAATAGGAATTCAGCTCTCTTATTAGTGAATAGGAAGATAAGTTCTCTCTGTAAGCATTTGCTATGTGGTAGACGCTGTGCAATGCACTGGGAATACAAATGCAGGTGAGCAAGGCAGTCCCTGCCCTAAAGGAACTTACCTTCTAGAGAGGGAAGACAACAAGTAAAGGAGAGCTGGAATTAGGGTCAGGCTTGGGCAACTGGAAAACCACATCAGAAGCCACCAAGAGGAGCAACAAATAGAGCTCAGTAGCACTCAGATCAGGACAGCCCAGGAGCCCTGAGGGTTCAAGGTTATCTCTGGCCTGAGATAACACAGGAACCTCGAGATCTGTAACCCAAATTTCAAAGTTCCAGGGGGCTCTAATGCTGGGAGGTAGAGGCCAGCATAGGAACCTAGGGCCAGAGCAAGTGGAGAACCACTCCACCTAAAACCCCAGAAGGAACCAGAACCTGACACTAACGCAAAGCCCCAATTCAGGAAATAAAGCTGGAGAGATGAGTAAATCCAAGAAAATAGCAACTGGTATGAAAAAGTACTGTAGATTTAGAGATACTCAGAAATCCAACTTAAGAGAGATTAATTCTGTAACAACTTTGAGCAGAGACTCAAAGGAAAAAATAGATTTTTCCACAAGGATTATTCATAAATGCCTAGAAGAAATTAAGCAAGGGATTTTTTTTTAAGTGAAGTAAAAGCTATGAAGGGAAGAATTGGAAGAAAAAAAGTAGCAAAGCCTCACCCAAGTGGCAAAATAAAAAAAGGTATTAAAGCTCTCATCTGAAAACTAGACCAAACCAAAAAGAAATTAGTAACTTCAAGATAACAGCAAGAAATGTTAGAACAAAGTCAAAAGATTAAAAATAAGAAGAAAATATAAGGTATCTGATATCAAAAATGACTGATCTGTAAAACAGGAGAGAGAATTTAAGAATCACTAGATTTCCTAAAGACCATGATTTAAAAAAAAAATTCTGGGCACTTATATTTTAAGAAATCATAGTTGAAAACTGTTTAGATCTGTTAGAACTAGAGGGCAAAGTGAAAATAAAAAGAATGTATTCTCAAAGGAACCCAAAAAGGAAATGTCCCGGGAATGTCATAACCAAAATTCAGACCTTTCACATCAAAGAAGAAATACTGTAACATTTAGAAAGAATTCAAGCATCTAGGAACCAAAGTCATCAGGATTACACAATACCCTGCAGCTTCTACTATAAACAGAAGGAGATTTTGGAATACAACATCCCAAAAAACAAACAAAAAAATTGGTTTATAACCACAGATCACTTCCCCTGCAAAGCTGAGTATAATCCTACAGCAGGAAAAAAACAAAAAAACAGACCTTTAATGGAACGGAAGACTTTCAAAGGTTTCTGATGAAAAGATCAGCAATTTTTTTAAAACTTAAATAAAAGATTTTAAATTTAGCAAGGATAAAATCTTACTGGATTGGTTTTATAGTTCCAACCTGTCAAGAACTTTTTTATATCCTGCTTGTCATCTTCAGACTTTGGAAGCACTCTTTATCCAAGTCACTGATAAAAATGTATGTCTTGGGGCCAAAACTGGAACCCTACATCATGCCACTAAAAATTTCCATTCAGGCTAACATCAATCCATTAATTATAACTATTTGGATAATATTGTTCACCCAGTTCCACTTTGATCTAAAGGTACTAGGTTCTAGCTCACATTTCTTCATTGTCTGTAAGGCTGTCATAGAGACTTTGCTGAAATCCAGGTATACCTTTTCTTTGGCATTCTAATCTTCCTGTCTAGTAACCCTGCCCACAGAAGAAATGAGATGAATTACACAAGATTTGTTCTTAGTGAACCTATCCTGGCTCCTAATTCAGAAAAACAAATCTAGGAGGAAAAATCTGATCTCAGGTTTCCCTTGCTCTTTTGAGCAGTCTTTCCACATAAATAGGATTTGCCTTCCATTCTTCTTTGTCAAAGCCAGTCCTACTGCTGTAAACCCTGGCAATGCAACCAGCCTCAGATTAGCATCAGAACGAAAGAAGAAGCAGATACTAGGTGTGGTTTATAGATTCCAAGCGGGAACAAAATATATTTACCAGGGAGGAAGTAGAGGAAGGAAGTGCCAATTGCAGAGATACGGTGGGCCTATATAGGGCAGGGTAGAATGAAGAGTTTCTATGGGACTGGTTGTTACCAGATAATTTATATGTAAGGTGTAGTGATAGTGATATGTCAGAGATGAGTAAATTGGCAACTGTCACTAACTCCTTTGTTGAAGTTTGCTTATTTTCATGTTATAACTTTTTTTCTTTTACTAGTATGTTAAATTACTAACCATTTTTCACTGATTTAAAAAATGGTTTTCCAGTGGTTTATACTTATTCCTCACAGCCTAAAGACCTGTCTCTTGACTGCTCTTATACAGTTCTGAACCTTGAGCTAACCATTTTCCATTCCATTTTCTACCTACTCTTTTGTAGATTGGCTCTTGTCATAATATTTTAGAATGTTTACACTGAAAGCAAAATTGTGGCTCAGCAGTCAAAAATGAAGAGAAAAGAAAGAGAATTTAATATTCCCCATATATGAGTTAAATAAATATACAGGGAGGCAATTTATCAGAATATCAGAAGAGTCATTTTAATTATTTGCTCTGTTGTTTAAATCTTCCATAGGGATTTTTTTTAAAGTAAGATTAAAGTCAAACAAGTACTATCATAGCAAATTGTTATACTTATCTCTCAATCCCTCCCAAATTGAGAGAAGTTTTTGTATAACCTATTGTATTATCCTCAGATATTCTGAAAACTAGCCAGGAGAGTCAGGTAAATTGTAGCTTGCTTTTTGAATTAGGTTGTTCCTAAAATTTAAATCAAGATCCATTTTTTAACATATAATGGGTTGGGGTATTGTAATTTGTTTCACAGTTCTCAAGTAACTTTGATTTTTTAGAAAAAAAATCTCCTGAGCTATATTGCTTAAATTGTGACATGTAACTGGATGGACAACCCAGCATAATGTATTTACTTGATATCAATATGCATATTTTTAAATAAGCTCATCAGATAACTATTGAGATAAGCCTGGGATTGAGTAGGAGGAAAAGATTTTAGCTTGATAGCATATGGGAAACTGTACAGTGGTTTCAATGATTCCAAACTTCCTGCCACTAAAAACTCCCCCACTAGTATTCTCCCAAGTAATTCTGACTTAACAAAGACATGTAGTGGACCGAAGAGGCTAAACCATGCTGCTGATGATACCGTCAGAGAAATTGTGATGAAGATGTTGGATCATCGAATTTCAAGTGCAAGAGGAACTTAAGGATCATCTGGGCCAACCCTCTCATTTTTCAGGTATGGAAAAAGAGGCTCAGACTCCATTCATTTCATCAGCAACTAGTTCTGGAGACAGAGAGAAGTAGAGATGACCTTTTGCTTGCCTGCTTTCTGCAGATTTGATAAGCACACTACTTGTCTTGCTGTCCTCCCATACACATTGCACACCACACCCTCTGTTTCCAGTCTTCTTACGCCTCAGTCCCTGCCACATACTCTTCAGTTGAGTCACACTGCCCTCCCTGCTATTCTAAGAGCGAGATACTTCATCTCTTGACACTCAGCATTTTCTTTTCTTACCTCCTCTCCCATACCTTCCCCCTACCCTCCCTTTGTTAGCAGAGTACTTCATCTTACCATTGGCAAGTAGAGGTCATTCTCCCTGAATTGGCTCTCCTCCTTTACTGTACATTTCAGAACCTCTTGATATTATTCCCCATTTGCTCATCCTTTTCTCCAGTCTTTGATGAAGAGGTGGCTCTTCTCTCCAAGTCCAGTCCTTCTACTTACACTCTTTGATTCTACCCCCTCCCATGTCCTCCAGCAGATTACCCCTACAATCATCCTCTTTTTCTTTCTAATATTCAATCTCTCCCTATCTGCTAACTCATTCTCTGCTGCCCACAAACTGCTGCCTAGGTCTCCCTCATACCATTTTTTTCAAAAACCCTTTTCTTACCCCTGCTATTCTTGCTCTGTCCTGAGCCCTCTTCTCTTTTCCCTTTATACTGTCTCAGTTGGTAATCCTGTTAGCACTGATCTCTGCATCTAGCCCTAATCTCTCTCCTGAACTCCTGTGCTATATTACCAATTTCCTTTTGCACATTTCAAATTGGGCATCTCATGGGCAACTCCAACTTGGCACATCCAAAACAGAATTAATTATCTTTCACCTAAAACCCTCCTTCCTTCCCAACTTTCCTATTATTATCAAGAGTACCATCATTTAAAAAAAAAAGTACCATCATTCTCCTAATTATTTAGGTGTCTGGGTCAGCATCATCCTCAGCTCCTCACACTTAGTTCACATATCGAGTCTTTTCAAATCATATCTTTGCCCTCAAAACATCTCTCTTGTATGTCCTTTTTCCCCCCACTCATGCAACCACCCTCCTTGTACAGGCCTTCATCACTTCTCTTCTAGACCCTTGTAATAGCTTTCTTCGCCTCAAGTCCCTCCCCATTCCAATCTATCCCCTACTAAATTGCCAAATTGATTTTCCCCAAATTAAGATCTAATTGTGATACCCTTTCTACTCAATAAACTCCAGCAGCCCCATATTACCTCTTAGATCAACTATAAAATGCTCCATTTGGTATTTAAAGCCCTTCACAACCTGGCCTTTTCCTACCTTTTCAGTCTTCTTGTACTTTACTCCCCTCCCTATATACTGCAATCCAGCTATACTGACCTCTTTGCTCTTCCTTACACATGATATACTATCCCACAACTCAGTTCCCTGCACCTGTAATTCCCAGTCCTGACTCATAGCTTCCCCAGCTTCCTTCCAAGACCCAACTCAAATCTTACCTTTTGTAAGTGGCCTTTCCAGGTACCTCTGCCCCATTCTACTAGTCCTTTCTCTCAGAAATTACCTTCTATTCTCACTGTATATGTCTTTTACCTACATAGGTATTTTCAAGTTGTCTCCTTCATTAATATATAAGCTTCTGGAAAGCAGATGTCTTCCTTTATATCCCCAGTTCTTAGTATAGCACTTAATAAATTCCTGTGGACTGACTGACTATTCCCTTAAGTTATATTCCTATATCATTTTCTGTTTCATCAATAAACTCTTTAAAAAGACAGTGTATATTAATTACCTCCACTTTCTCTCCTCTCATTCTTAACCTCTAACAAACTGGTTTCCACCCTCATTACTCAACTGAAACTGTTCTCTCCAAAATTACCATCGATCTGTTAACTGCCAAATCCAGTGACATTTTTCCTCAATCCTCATCCTTTTTTTTTCTTTTTGTAGGGGGGAAGGCAGAGCAATTGGGGTTAAGTGACTTGCCCAAGGTCAGTGTTAAGTGTCTGAGGCTGGATTTAAACTCAGGTCCTCCTGACTCCGGGGCTGGTGCTCTATTCACTGCACCACCTAACCACCCCGATCTTCATCCTTCTTGGCTGATCTGTATTTGACCCTGTTGGCCATCCCTTTCTTCTGGATGTTTCTTCCTCACTGGATTTTCATTACTCTGCTTTCTTGGTTCTCCTTCTGCCTATCTGACCATGCCTTTTCAGTCCTTTTTGCTAGATCACCATCCATAACCCATCCTCTATTACTCAGTGATCTGTCCTGGACCCTCTTCTTTCTCTACACTATTTCTGCTGTCAATCTCCTTCATTTTCCTGGGTTCAGTTATTGAGCAAAAGTGATTTGGAGGGCTTAAGAATTGTAAAGAAGGGTAGAGATTGAATTTGGAGATGAAAATTTGGGACAACTTGAATACAAATTGAAGGAGGAAGACTAGAACCAAAGGACCTGGGAAGGAAGAAGGAGAATTTGAAAGACCCAAGGGAAAGAAGGAAGATATGTTGTGGAGACAGAGAAGTGTAGAAGGGGACTCAAGAAGACAACAGTTGGTAAAACAAGGTAAAAAGGAAATGGAAGTTGGATGTGGGTGTGGAGGTCGTAATGACATGAAGACCCTAAGAAGCAATTTGTTGTAACAATTCTTCAGGGAAGCTGCTATCAGCACTGACAAGGGCTTCATGCTTCCATTGGACTCATTTCCAAAATATGCTAGTAAGGAGAACAGAAGAATGTTATCTTGAGGAGAAAGAGAAGATTCATTAAACATTGGGAGCCAAGAAACAAACAGGAAGCCTTTCCCAAAGAAGGAGGCCAAACTTTATGAAAAGAAAGCAGCTTTTTATTCTCCAAGAAATGATGGTGTAGATCCATGATGAGAATTCATCCATCTGGGTCAGATAAAGAGGAAGAGTAATAGAATTTGGTGTCTCCCTGCTGATGGATACTGAGGCAGATTTGTGTACATGTGATTGATCACAGCAGTGGAAAGTTTGGTTCCATCCTCCAGGCAAATAGCCTACAAAATGGAAGTTCCTCATTAGAGTAAAAACTTCTTGGAAATAAAGATTTCATTCTATTTTTTGTGGACGTAGATTTTCTTAGCTGAAACTTTAAGTTACTTATTCCACATTTCTATTCATCTTTGAAAGTCATGTGGCTTTAGTGGCCATCATATTGGGTCCATGATATATTTGGGAGATTGTATTAATTTTCTATGTTCTGCTGTGTTTTAGCAATTCTGATACTCTCAGACCTCTTCCAAGATTTTTCTCTAAAAATTATTTTTAAAAATAAGAATTTTCCCTTAATTACTATCCATTTTCACCACCAAAATAATCACCCTTATTATTTTTATCATTTAAAAATATTAATCTTTTTTGTTTTTAATCAGCTTCATTTTCAGATATATTCCTCTCCCTGTCCTCTATGTAGAATGCCTTTCCTTCTGATAACAAAGGATGAAAAAGATGAAAAAAAGTAATTCATCAAAAATCGCCAGCACATTTACAGAGCGTGACAGTTTACGCGATGTGCCGCAGCCGTGGTTCTGCGTCTGCAAAGAAGAGAGACTCATTTGTCTCTCAGAACAACAGTGTGTTAGCATGTCTGTCTCTTCTTTTTTACGGTACCATCTTTGACTGTCATAATTACATAGTTTTTTATATATAATTATATAGTTTCAATTTATTGGTCTTTGTATTCACGTTGTACTCATTATGTATTGCTTGCTTTACTCAGCATTAGTCTATCTATATAAACCTTCCCAGGCATCTCTGAATTTTTCATACTTGTTTCTCATAGCCTAGTAATATTCCATTATCTTCATTTTGTTTAGTCCAGTGATTTTCAAAACCTGTGCCTCAGATTTCTCTAGGAGTGCCTTAAAATTCCTCCCTTAAAATACCCCCAAGACTTCTGTGTTCCCTACCCTTTGCCTTTAGCTGTAGTATGTGTGCAGTCTGCTTTCTCGGCTTGTTGTCACAGAGATTACAACAGCAGCTTTATCCTTAGAGATACGAAGCCATCTCCTCAGTTGTAAATTCCAGGAAAGTAAAAAATTAAATTAAATTAAAAAGAAAGTAAAGGGTACAGGTGAGAGTATGAGGTAGAAGAATCCCCAGGCCTAGATGATGAGTTTATCTGGAAACCCAACTGCCTGGGAATCCTTCTTTATTGCCAGCTGAAACTGAGCTAAAGAATACAGACATTTTATTAATTTTTTAGCATAATTCCAAATTGTTTTCAGTTATTTCATAGGAATATATACATACATACATATGTGTGATATATAGATAAATATATATAGATATGTGAAAAAAATTAGCAGTTCTCAGATGATTTCTATGGTTGGACCAATTCATCACTTCAGCAACAATGTATTAGTGTGCCTGTTTTCTCCCTTTCCTTCCAGCATGGTGCATTATCTTTCATCTTTGTCAACACCTCCTTCTACTCTTTAGGAATTACCTAAATTCTCAGTGGTGGACTCAGATTGCAAACCGTTTGAGGTTGGAAGAGATGGACTCTTTTTAACCACTTGGTATTTCAAAAAGCTTAACCACAAAAACCAGAATTTTTCCCCATTCACATATACAATACTGTACGTATCTCAAAACTGAAGTAAAAATCAGTGTTCTGTTCTATCAGATCATAAAATGATTGGCCCTCTCCTTTTTTATAAATCACTTTTTAAAAATCACAATAATATTCCCAAAAAAAATCACAATAACTTTCTCTATATGAATCTAGGTGTTCAGATGTGTATATACCTACATAGACACATATGTGCATATATATGCATATACTTAAACATATTAAGTGACTTTCTCCTTGGTTACAAAGCCCATATTTATCAGAGACAAATGAACTCATGTTTTCATGGCTCCCAAGGTGGCCTTCCATCTGCTTTGTCATACTACATGTTTCAGCTATGCATTTTGTACAGAAATCACACTTGGCAAGAAATTTGTCCTGACTTAAAAAAAAATCATTTAAAAAATTGACAATTTAAATAATTGTCTTAAAATAAGACAATTAAATTTATATATTTTATAATATATATATTTTATATATATATATATATATATACACACACACACACATATGAAAGCCCTGCCATTACTATGAGAAACTAAAAGTGTTTCCTTTAAATTTCCGGGTCATTTCCTAAAGAGTAAAAATGTAAGGGCAAAGATAAAAAATGATGGAAATAATCCATGTTGGAGAGGATGTAAGAAGAAAAGCTCACTAATACATTGTTGGTGGAGCTATCAATTGGTCCAACCACAGAAAGCCTGTAGTATGCACCATCTCATTTTCATATTTTGTTATTTGCTTTTGAAGGGGATGGAAATATGAAAAAGGACAAGGCTTTCATGCCTCTAGCAATAACTTTTCCAAGTATTTTTAAACCTAAAATAAACTTTGTTGTAATGCAGAAAAATCATCCAATTTGAGATCGCTGAAAGCCTGACTGCAAGAGAAGTGATTGAAAAAAACCCAAACCTTATTAAACACAGACAAAACTCAAAAGCATTGATTTTTGGGGCCATTTAAACATAGCAGGAAACAGCCCTTAACCAAAGTAGAGCCTGTGGAAATAACTGTTTATATATAGCACAGTGTAGTCATTATTCAGAATGAGGGCCGTAGGTCAAAGAGAAAAGGTTAAATTGCATTCATTGTTTAAGAAGTCAGGGAAAAGCAAAATATATTTTTTTTTGAAAGATTGTTATCCATGACTAGAATAAAACAGATTTTGATGCTTCAAGGGCATAAGCTTCAATTATTGAGGAAATCTATGTGGAACATTTCATTTCCCTTTAAAGATGAATAAATCAAATATTGCTGGACTTATTTATGTATCTACTTTATGCATTCTTGCGAGAAATATGATTCTTGGCACAGGTAGACCTGACCAAAACAAATACATTTTATGATGACAACAATATTGTCTTTTTAAACTAATTATTTGAAATATCCACGAATTTTAAAAATGCAGATCTTGTTAAGACCAATTGCTGTCAAACCATGCCTGCCTTATATTGAATCTCTACAGCTGATTTTTTTAAACCCAAGCAGAAGACTACACATTTTTTCCTATTAAATTTCTTCTTAAGGGATTGAGAGGGAAGAGAAAAAGAGATACATAAATGGATATGATTTAAAACAAAAAATATCCATAAGAATTTTTAAAATTAATTTGTTACGTTTGGCCCATGTTCAAACCTGTGGAGATCTTTTAGAATCCTGACTTGGTCATTCCCTGTGTTATCTATTGCTCCCACATCTGTGTCATCTGAGAATTTGATAAGCTGCTATCTATAGCTTTATCCAAGACTCTGGTAAGTTAAACAGCCGAGTTCTAAGCACAGATCCCTGGGGCACTGTACTGGGTACCTGCTTCGAAGTTAATAGCAAGCCACCTAATGATTGCTTTGGGAATCTCTTCATTCAGTCAATTCCAAATCTCCCTTTGGCTACTGTTGTGTAACCCAGATCTTTTCACCTTGTTCACAAGAACAAAATGAGAGGCTTTGCTCAAATCTAGGTGAACGTTGTCTATAGCAGTAGTATTCCCTTACTCTTCTAATCTAGTAGCCTTATCAAAAAAAGGACTTAAGAAATTGGTCTAGCATGAACCATTCTCTATGAAGCCATCCTGGCTCTTTGTGATTGCTCCTTTCTTCTCCAGATGTTCACTAATCGTGTACGATATTATATTGTACCTTCTAGAACTTTGCCAGAAATCAAAGTCAAGTTTACTGGTCTGTAGTTTGTAGACTCTGTTCCCTTTTCTTTTATAAAAAATGAGGACATTTGCTTGTCCTGCTTGCTGCAGTCTTTCAAAGGTCACTGACCTCCAGTAGCCATATCGTCCTGTTGTTTCTGTTGCTTTGACTGGTGACTTCATCTCTTACCTCTTGTGCCATTATCTCACTTAAGTAGCAGCTCTCTGTTAGCTTTTTGTTGTGGTTCTTGTTCTGTTCTTTCCAGTTCATAGGTTATTTCACTTTGTCAGAAGTTGGCAGGGAGAATAGCCCAATATTAGTTAGCAGTTTATTTTTTTAAAAAACCAGACAAAAATACCAAATTCCTTTAGAGCAAAAGGTCTAGCTTCTCATGGGAAGTGGGAGAGTTGGGAATGAAATTAGTGCTATCAGATCTCAAAACTATGATAAAAACAGGATCGTAAGACTTTAGTGCTAATTTTAAAAATGTAAAAGTAGATCAGCGGAACAGATTAAATTAGCCAGATCCAGAAGCAAATGCCTATTAAATAAAAAACACAAATAACAGGAGACAGAACCCCACGCTCAAGAGCTTCTGGGAAAATTAGAAAGTAGCTGGGCAGAAAACAGATTGAAACCAATAGCTTAAACTTTATCTCTACCAAATATTAAAAATCATGAGATCATAGCTCCAGACCTGGAAGCCCTCAGACACCATCTAGTTCAATGAGGAAACTGAGGGACACAGCTGTTAAGTGAAAAAAAAGTCTATTGAATGCACCAAAGTATGTTTGAGGTCACATAGGTCATAAGCATCAGAGACAGGATTTTAACCCATATTCTCTGACTTTTCACTGTTCTAAGCTATATCCCCCTCCCCAAGCCCCCCAAAATAGAAAAGGGAATGCCTTTCAATACTAAGACTGGGGAGAACATTCTAAGGCAGTGGTTCTCAACCTTCCTAATGCCGCGACCCTTAATGCTCGTATGTGGGTGGACCCGCCTGGAGACAGATAGAGGAGCGGTGTCTCGGTTCCTAAGACCATCGGAAATATGTTTTCCGATGGTCTTAGGCGACCTCTATGACCCCAAAGGGGTCATGACCCACAGGTTGAGAACTGCTGTTCTAAGACAAAGTCTTAGAAAGTCCTGTCACTTCTCTCTTCTCACCAGCATCATGTCATATCTGCTCTGCAGGGAACTGGACCAGATAATCTCAAGTTTCCTCCAGCTTTAGATCTGTGATTCTATGACCCTGCTCTTCATTCAGCTACCTTCTTAATTCATGTACTAATCATACATAAAGAACTGGAACATACCTTTGGGACCTCTAGCCTAACCTCCTCATTTTACAGTTGAGGCAGCTAAGCCTCCAGGAGATTGTTACTTCTTGGAGGTCACATATGTTGTGCATCTAAAGTAGAATTTGAAACCCCCAGTTTTCAGACTGTCTTCTTTCCACAGTACAATGCTGCCTCCTCCTCATCTTTCACTTTGACTTGAGTAGCCTCCTAAGAGGTCACATCACTGCCACGTCCCCTTGTGCTTATTGGAGGAAAGGTGGACTTTTAGACGTCCAGGATGCACCACCACCTCCTTGCTCAAGCAGGGCCAAAGCTGCCAGTGCCAAGACTGCAAACCTTCCAGTCCTGTGCCTTCATGAACAGAGATCCTCCTCTCCATAATATTTGGTATTTTTTGGGTGACATAACTGTCTGTTGCTCCTGAAAGGAATCATCAATACAGTGCATGACAGTAATGAGTCCACAAAGATCTCCAAAAGCAAGAATTCTAGATTGAATCTAATGGTTGGATCTAAAGTTGAACCAAGTGAGATACCCAAATATAATTAGAGCTAGAAAGAAACTTGAGATCATCTGCTCCAAGAGAAATCTTACACTTTGGGTTAAAAAAAATCATCTTCACAAGATGAATAGATGAGGTGTGGCCAAAACAGATCCAGGGGCTTTAGTGAATCACAAGCTTAATGTGAGTCAGTCAAAAAGACTGTTGCAGGGAGTATCTGTATTCTTGAAGGCATTCCTTTGTGTGTTAGGGTTCCCCATGCTAACAAGAATTTACCTAGATACAGCATTTGTATTACTGATATTTAAAGCAAAATATGAATGTCCTCTCTCTTGGTGTCTTGTTCTATAGCATCAGGTGAGGTGGCTTTGGAGTCATTGAGACCTGGGGTCAAGTGCCACCTCTGATTCACCCTGGCTACATGACCTCCACAGGTTACTCAAGCTTTAAGTGTTCTATATGACTCTCTCAGATGGTCCTGGGCAGAACAGGTGCTGGTCTGCCACGTTAGAGGGTGTTCTTCAATTAGAGCAGTGGTTCTCAACCTTCCTAATGCCGCGACCCTCTAATACAGGTCCTCATGTTGTAGTGACCCCCAACCATAACATTATTTTCATTGCTACTTCATAACTGTAATTTTGCTACTGTTATGAATTGTAATGTAAATATCTGATATGCAGGATGTATTTAAATTGAACATAACCCACAGGTTGAGAACAGCTGAATTAGCAGGAGCTCCCCCTAATTAGTGAAATCACAGGACTGCCGTAAAAAAAATTCAGATGAGTTGGGTGGCTAAAATGTGAAGTAGCAAAAATAGGCCTTTCTTTCTCCAACTCCCTAAAGGCATTATCCTTCCTATTGTTCTGTAATAAAAAAAAAAACAAGAACTAATGCTGACATAAGTATATTATCTTGCTGTAACGTGTGCAGAGATCGAAAGCTATGAAGTGCCTTGTCTAAGATCTTCATATTGTTTTCAGTCATGTCTGACCCTCTGTGACCCCTTTTGGAGTTTTCTTGGCAAAGATAGTAGTAGAGTGGTTTGCTCTTTCTTTTCCAGCTCATTTTACAAATGAGGAAACTGAGGCAAACAGGATTAAGTGACTTGCCCAGGGTCACACAGTATCTGAGGCTGGATTTAAATTCAGGAAGATGAATCTTCCTCACTGCAGGCTTGACCCTTTGTCTACTGCATCACTGTCCAAAATTGCACAAGTAATAAACATTGGAAATAGGATTTGAACCCAAATCCTCAGACTTTCAACCCATTACTCTTTCTGCTGTACCAAGCTGTGTCAAACCCCCCACTCCCAACCCCTCAAAACCGACTTTAGAAGGGAGCACCTTTCGCAGTTAATGTTGTGGAAACATTGCAGTTGTGTACTGTGTAGTTGTTCCTGCTTTCCTGCTGGTAGCAAAAGAGAGCCAGAATAGTTGGGGCAAAATCTCCGTAGGAAGTAGCATTTTTCTGCATTGAGGGATTTTTGGGGGTTTTGTTCTTTTTGCTTTACCTTCAAAACAATGTTTTTTTCCAAAAATATGTTTATATAGAGCCCAGTTCACTGCTCTACATAGAATAAATGAATTATTTTGAGGCAGGGAATAGAGAGCTGGCCTCAGAATCAGGAAAACCTAGGTTCGGGTCCTGCCTTTGACAAGATCCCTAACTTCTCAGGGCTTGTAGGCAATTCTTTCTAAAGGTAGTTACAGAATACTTGTCCATCATCATTGTCATAGTTTCCTTACTAGAGAGCTCCCTATGCTGATGAAATCACAGATCTTACACTCCCCAACCCAAAACCATAAACTATTTTTAGTTCAATAAGTCACATATTGTATTTAAATTCCTGTCAGGCTGCTGGATTACTAAATTCTCTAATGGTCAATGATTTTCATGATGGATGACAGTTTGATAGGTATGAAGTGACTGATCCCTTTCTTGCTAAGCTTGTTTATAGCTGGAGAATTCAGCTCTTTGGAAAAATAAAAATTTGTACATAATTCCCATGTTAAACTTTTCCTGTTTTTTGGCAAACCTCTTTTCCTCTGGATCTTTTCAGTATTCTCTGATTTTTTATTTTAAATAACCCTAGATTACCAGATCCTAGAGAAATTTAGCGATTTTTTGAAGCACTACGTCTGTATAGTCAGGTTTGGGTATTTTTATAGGCAGTGAGTGAGGTCTGCCTACGTGACCTCCAAGTCAGTTTCATTGGTGTAATTTTGGAAATTTTATTTGTTGATTGCTGGACTGATTCTTTTTTGTGTTGTTGAATTCCAAATGTTTTCTAATTATTTAATTTTTAGCATTCATTTTTTTTAAAGTTTTGAGTTCCAAATGTCCTCTCCCACCTACCTCTTCCCATACATTGAGAAGACAAGCGGTATGATATCAATTATAGGTATGAAGTCGGGCAAAACATATTTTCATCTTAGCCATGTTGGGGAAAAAAACTATAAAAAGCAAGAAGCATAAGAAAGTTTTTTTTTAATTTGCTTCAGTCTGCACTCAGAGTTCTCAGTTCTTTCTCAGAAGATCAGTGCATTTTTTTTTGTCATCAGTCCTTTGAAATTGTCTCGGAGCACTATGACGATCACAGTGGCCACGTCTTTCCCAGTTGATCATCATTACAACGTTGCTGTTACTATGCACAGTGATCTCCCAGGGCTTCTCACTTCACTTTGCATCAGTGTCTTGCCATGTTTGTTCTGAAACCAAACCCTGTGTAATGTCTTATAGCACAATAGTACTACATCACAAAAATATACCATAATTTGTTTAGCCTTTCCTTAATTGATGAATATTCCCTAAATTTCCAATTCTTTGTTAGCTCAAAAAAGGCTGCTAAAATATTTTTGTACGTACAGGTCATTTCACTTTTTTCTTGATCTCTTTGGAGTATAGATCCAGTAGTGGACTTGCTGGATCAAAGGGTAGGCACAGTTTGAAAGTCTTTTGGGCATAGTTCCAAATTGGTCTCCAGAATGGTTGGACCAGTTCACTCCTCCATCAACAATGTATTAGTGTATTTTCTCTCATGTCCCCCCAGCATTTGTCATTTCTCATAGACGGGATGTAATACTTCAGAGTTGTTGTAATTTGCCTTTCCCTAATCAGTAGTGACTTAGAGCATTATTTTTTTTGTTCAGCCAGAGAGAGCTTCTTCTGAAAACTGCCTGTTCATGTCCTTTCACCATTTCTCAATCAGGGAATGACTTATTTTTATAAATTTGACTCAGTTCCCTAGATGTTTGAGAAACCTTTATCAGAGAAACTTGCGGTGATTTTTTTGTTATTACTTCATTGTCCACGGTACCTTTTAGCAACATTGATTAGGTCTTTCACTTAGCTCTATTTTTGCCTTTGCTTTGTCTGACATCATGATTGCCACTTTTGCCCTCTTCATTTCCACTGAAGCATGATAGAGTTTGCTCTCGCTCTTCATTTCCACTCTGTGTATGTCTTTCTATCCCAAGTGTGTCTCTTGCACACAACATGTTGTTGGATTCTGGTTTGCAGTCCATTCTGCTATCTCCTTCCGTTCTATGGGTTAGCTCATCTCATTGACATTCACAATTATGATAATTAATGTGCATTTCCCTCCATCCCATTTTCCTTTAGGATCTTTCCCTCTCTCTTTTTATCCTGTCCCTCCTCAGAAGTCTGTCTTCCTTCTGATCACTGCCTCCCCAAGTCTGCCTTCCCTTTGTCATCCCTCCACCCCTGTAACTCTTAGCCCCTTTCCCTTATATCTCCCTATTGAGTAAGATAGATTTCCTCACCCCTTAATTTTATTTTTTTAGATAATCATCCTGTCATAGTTAACTCACATCTGTGCCCTCTGTCTATGCATACTTCTTCTAACTTACCTAATAAATATAAAGTTAAGAGTTACATATATCATCTTCCCATATTGGAATATAAACAGTTTAACTTTATTGATTCTTTTATGATTTCTCTCTCATGTTTACCTTTTTATTCTTCTCTTGAGTCTTGTATTTGAAAGTTAGATGTTTCTATTCAGCTCTGATCTTTTCATTAGGAATGTTTGAAAATCCTCTATTTCATTAAATGTCCATTTCCCTACCTACCTCTAGCCCCACCTCCACCCCTACCCCCTCCCCCCAAGCCAGAGAAATGAGAAAAAAATTTAGGTTTAGAGTTAATATGAATTTAGGGTTAGGGTTAGGATTGACTGGTTCTTGGTTGTAATCCTAGTTCCTTTGCCATCTGGAATATCACATTCCAAGCCTTCCAGTCTTTTAATGTAAAAGCTGCTAAATCTTATTTTATCCTGACTGTGGCTCCATGCTATTTGAAATATTTCTTTCTGGCTGCTTGTAATATTTTCTCTTGGA
This sequence comes from Pseudochirops corinnae, assembly GCA_028646515.1. Taxonomy (NCBI): domain Eukaryota; kingdom Metazoa; phylum Chordata; class Mammalia; order Diprotodontia; family Pseudocheiridae; genus Pseudochirops; species Pseudochirops corinnae. Next base: position 61,836 of record JAQQSV010001305.1, read on the forward strand.
CCTGAGAGCTCTGGAATTTGGCTATAATATTCTTGGGAATTTTCATTTTGGGATCTTTTTCAGGAGGTGATTGGTGGATTCTGTCTGTTTCTATTTTACTTTTTGGTTCTGGGATATCAGGATATTTTTCCTCGATAATTTCTTGAAATATAATGCCTAAGCTCTTTTTTTGATCATGGCTTTCAGGTGGCCCAATAATTCTAAAATTATCTCTTCTGGATCTTTTTCCACGTTAGTTATTTTTCTAATGAAATATTTCACATTTATATTTTACCATTCTTTTGCTTTTGTTTTATTGCTTCTTGATGTCTCATGGAATCATTAGCTTGCACTTGCCCACTTCTAATTTTTGAGAAATTATTTTCTTGGGGCAGCTAGGTGGTACAGTGAATAGAGAACTGGCCTTGGAGTCAGGAGGACCTGAGTTCAAATGCAGCCTCAGACACTTAACACAAAAAACTGTCCATGTGACCTTGGGCAAGTCACTTAAGCCCAATTGCCCTACTCTCCCCCTCCAAAAAAAAAAAAAGCAAAAAAAAATTTATTTTCTTCAGTGAGCTTTTGTGCCTCCTTTTCCATTTGGCCAATTCTACACTTTTTTTTTTCTTTTTGGAGGGGGAAGGCAAGGCAATTGGGGTTAAGTGAATTGGCCAAGGTCAAACGGGTAGGAAGTGTTAAGTGTTTGGAGGCCAGATTTGAACTCAGGTCCTCCTGACTCTAGGGCTGGTGCTCTATTCACTGGGCCACCTAGCTGCCCCCAATTCTACTTTTTAAGGAGTTCTTTTCTTCAGTGCATTTTTCTACGACTTTTTCCATTTAACCTATTCTGTTTTTTTAAAAGTCGTATTTTCTTCTCTGTGTATGTGTGTGTGTGTGTGTGTGTGTGTGTGTGTGTGTGTGTGTGTTTCAGGCAGAATGAATTCCTTTATTTGATATAGAATGAAGAGAACCAAGAGGAACCACATTAAAGTATAGAGGGTTATATCCTGAATATGTAAGAGATTGAGATGATAAAATATGTAACTATAAAATCAGTATTTTTAGATATTTGCTCATTGTTGTTGAAAAAAAATACATGATAAGAGATAGCATTTATCAACAAAGCATCAAGATAAATAGCAAAAATATGTATCAGAAATCTGGGAAAGGAGAGTAGGAAGATAGAATTATGCTATATTCTACCTATATTGGCAACACTAGGATGCACATTTGTGATGTGACTCAAAAGAAACTTATGCCATAAAAGAAAAACATATATTATTCTGCCACCTCATTTATCTTTATTTTGTTTTTAACATTCACAGTATTTGTACTAGTACAATCAAGAATCATAAGATGTTGGAACTGAAGTGGAATTGAGATCACTTGGTCCACATCTTTCATTTTACAGAGGAGGAAACTAAGGCATAGAGACATGAAGTGACTTGTCAGAGGTGTTCTGGAACTAGAATCCAAGTTTCCCATATCACAATTTTGTACTCATTATTGAAACTAATTTTTTTTCTTTAAATTAATTTATTTCATTTTAGTTTTCATCATTCACTTCCATAAGCTTTTGAATTGTAAATTTCCTCCCCCTTCCTCCCCTCTCCAAGAAGGAGTGTAATCTGATAAAGGCTCTACATATACATTCTTAGTAAACATTTTCACATTAGTCATGTTGTAATATTTAGGATTATGTTTTTTCATCCATTTTGCTATCTGCTTCCATTTTACAGGAGAGTTTATCCCATTCACATTCATAGTTATGATTACTATCTGTGTCTTTCTCTCTATCCTATTTCCCCCTCTCCTCCCTTTATACTTTTATTTCTCCTTTCCTCTTTTCCCTCTTCAAAAGAGTTTTGATTTTGACCACGGCCTCCCTCGATCTTTTCTATTAGCCCTCTTCCTTTTCTTTTCCTTTTCCCTTCCTATTGTCTGTAAGGCGAGTTAGATTTCTATATCTAACTGAGCATGTTTTCCCCTTAAAGTAGTATTTTCTTGAGTATTTTTTTTGTGAGCCTCTTTTACCGAACTATTAATTCTCTTTTCATAATTTTTTTTGTATCACTTTCATTTCTTTTCCCTGTTGTTTTTCTCTGCCACTCTTATCCCTTTCTGTAACTCTTCCAGGAATTCTTGCTGGCCATGGGTCCAATTAGCATTTTGCTTTGGAACTTTGCTTGTAGTTGTCTTCACATTGTTGCCTTCTAAGCTTGTCTTGTTCTTCCCTACCATTGTAACAGCTTTTTCAAGTCAAGTTCTTTTTGCTTGTTTGTTTGCTCATTTTCCCAGTTTATTTCTTCACTTAGAACTTCATGTTAAAATTGGGCTCTGGGGGCGGAGCCAAGATAGCGGCGTAGGAGCAGCAACATATTGCAGCTCTCACATAGCCACCCCAAAATACCCATAAAATGTGACTCTAAACTAATCCTAGAACTCCAAAACGCACACAAATATACTTTCCACTAAAGTCAGCTCGGCTACGAGGAACCATATCAGCACTGCGAACTGAAACCAGCCTGGCCTGAAGCCCTGGCTGAGCCCAGGGGGCAGCTGGACGAGAGGAGCTGAGCGCCGGCTGGAGCCTCGGGTGAGTGGATTGGCAGCAGCTGCGGCAGGGTTCAGAACTAGGTCAGTGGGACTTGTGAGGTCATGGGAGAAAAGCGGTCCGGCCAAAACGCCTTCAGGGCTTGGAAGGAAAAGGCAGAGGTTCTGCACCCGCCTCCGCATTGCAGCTTCAGCACCCTCGGCCTGCAGACTGCAGGGGGACCAAGCGATCGTTCAGAGGCCAAGTGCTCTCGCGTTGAGCGGCCTGGATCCGGATCGTAGTCTTGGGCTTTGGTCTTGTGGTCCTTTTTCCTTCAGTGAGCCAGAAGTGGGGAGGGACCCAGCACCTCCCTGAGAGCTACGGCACCTGGGAGGACCCCAGCGATTTGGGACAGAGCTTTCCCCTCTGGAAGCAGAGCCCCACAGAGATTAAAAATAAAAAATAAAACCACGGACTGACCAACCATGAATAAGAATAAGCATAAGAAGCAAAGTAAGAACAGCAACCAAACCCTAGATTCCTTCTTTGGGGAAAAGAAAGACCAAGGAAGAGAGAGGGAGGAGGACAGCGCAGCCAGAGCTCCCCCACCAGGGGCTCCCAATAAACATGAAGATTGCCTTAAAGCTAGAGATGAGCTGAAGAAGGATTTTGAAAACCAAATAAGAGAAGTGGAAG